>LBNU01026920.1:0-16069 GCA_014162995.1 Artemisia annua | reverse complement strand
TTTTTTTTTTTTTTTTTTTTTTTTTTTTTTTTTTTTTTTTTAAGAGCAAAGCATTTCAATAACCACAAAAAAGCCCAAGGGCATAACCAGAAGTAGTGGCTCGTGATTATTTGATTGAAGGCGGTGGTGGACTGGACGACTGGCGGAGCAAAACTTGGAGAAATGCAATGAGAGTAGTTGTAGATATGAAATTTGATTCCCATGTGGTTAAAGAGAGATTAGATTGTTTTCTAAATGCTTTTAAGATTTAGGGGTGCTTGGTTGGGGATTTTAGGGGGTAAGGAAAGGGTATTATAAGAAAATTGATGGTTGGGTATGTATAATGTAATCATCCATTATCTAAAAGTGAGTAATAATCCATTACTCATCAAATTGGAGGTAGTAAAATTCATTATCATGCGCTATTGTTTCACTCAAAATAAAAATTCAAACAACCGAAACTTAGATTCTGCTGACTTGAACCATATATGGTTAAACACTAATATTCATCCAGATATGTCCAATTGTATATAGATAAGTAAATTGCAAAAATCCTCCTTGTAGTTTGGCTAATTTGTATGTTACGTCCTTACCTTTTCGAAAGTGCAGGCATCGTCCCTATGAAAACTTACGAGTTCACTTTTTGTCCCTGATCAAAACAATATGACTAAAATACCCATCCTCTCTATTTAATTAAATAGAAATAAGACAAGGGTAAGCCAGTTATTCCACTTTAATTTGGGACAAAACTTGCACTCATAAGTTTTCGACAAAAACGATGACTGCACTTTAGAAATCAAAAAGGCGAAACATGCAAATTGGTCTAACGACTATTGCAATTTACTCTATATAAAATAAGAACGTGTTTAACTTTATGGGACAACAAAACGTCAAGCTTTCTATGGGTTCCATTTTTTATCGAGTTGAGGTATTAAAAGTTTCTTCTAAATTGTTTAAAATGCTTAACAAATTTAAATTTATGAGAGTTTCGATATATAATATCATAAAGATACAATATGAAATTATGAATGGCATTGAGTGCTTGATGACAAACTTGCTGACTCATAGCTGAGTGGATTTGTGATGAAAACATTTTGTTTCTTGCCATTTGTGCTTTGTAAATCTGTTAGTTGCTTTTAAGAGATTCTTTGTTCACATAATTTTATTCATTTGTCTTCTAAACTCGTATATATTAGTGTAGGTACGCATGTTTGTATACAAGACCGGGTAGTAGTTTTGGTCGTCAGTGTAGGTACGCATGTTTGTGTACAAGACTAGGTAGTATTCTTAGAGATGGAAACGGGGCCGGGTATGCGGGGAATGGTTGATACCATCCTCATCCCCGAAGTTAGATAGTTATCCCCATCCCCGTCCCCATCCCCGTCGGGGGTCACAATTGCATCCCCATCCCCAATGGGGAATCGAGGATTTTTCCCCATTACATAATTGACATTTTAAATAGATTTCAAATGGTGCAACCATACTAAAAGCAAACAAAATTCATTCATTAGATTAAGTTCAAGCATTCGACAAAACATAGTAAAGAGTACGACTTATCGTAAGTACGAAAACGACTACAATTGGAAACAAAAACGCGAACTAATCCAACATGCAAAGGTACAACGACCATTAACAAGAGTATATTAGCTATTAATTGAGAAGATTTTAAATATTATATACATATATAATTTTATTCATTTATAAAAGATATTCGGGGACGGGTTCGGGGACCCGAGGGTATTACCATCCCCGCCTCCATACCCGCTTTTGAGTAATGGGGATTCCCCATACCCGGTCAACTCGGGGATTCTCCGGTCAAATCGAGGTCGGGTATCGGATTCTCCGTCGGATTCGGATTTTTTTGCCATCTTTGTATTCTTGGTCGTGCTAAACACGACTCCCAGAAACTTGCTATTATTATGTTTACCTCACATAAACCGAATAACCGATGCACATATGTTCATATGCATTATTGAATCTTAACTTGATTTTTGATATATTTTGGTTGTCGCTTACTATGAAAAACATCGTTTCATGAACTACTGCCCCTACTCCATGAGTCCATGAGCATATATATTAACGGTTAGCTTTAAAATGGTATCCAATTTATTTGTTGACCTTATCGAAAGTCTTCAAAAACAAATAAGCTTATGGACAATTTTGAGCCGCATCAGTTCTATGAATCAAATGACGTTTTGAACAAGTGACAATTGATGAGTTTGGTAAAGTCACGTTCTAGATGAATTGTTTGTCTACAGTTTCATTCAAACTTAGATCAAGAAACCTCACCAGTATAAGAATATCTACGGCATAACAACTTTTAGAAGTTAATTAATTATATAAATTGTGATAGAAAAATGAAAAGTTTAAAAGATGTGGTGCAATGTCCCAATCGAAGAGAAGAGACAAATATAAAAGACCTGGAGAGTGGCACAAGTGACGAGTCAATGTTCATATCCATCCATAGACTACTTGAATGAGGTCAAAATGCAACAACTTCTTTGTTTGTTTCTCATTTTATAATTTTAGTTAAGATACAATAAAAACCATGTATGAAATGTGAGTGTTTATGATATGTTTAATAAGGTTTGCATGATACTCCGTATTTCATACGATATCTAAATTTCATATTAAAGCATAAATCTTTTAATTTATCATCGAATTAAAAAGGTTATGACTTGATTTAATTGATCATGTTTTTAAAAAGATATCAAAAGCGTAATGTACAACAATAATTTAGTAGACAAAGAGTTAAATATATCATGTTTAGTGTTTACCTTGCTATTCAACTAACTATATATAAACACACGCATGCAGTTGTTTTTTGAATGGCTGAAATATATATAAATAAAAAACTATTAGCAAGGTGCTAGGAGCAAAAGTTATATACAAACTAGAAAAAAACATAAACTAGAAATTACTCGAGGCTTTAACTGCGATGATTACAAAAGAGAAGAAAAAACTATTGCCAATTACATCAAAACCGAGACACAAGAGAAAAATCCCCACATACAAAAGCCGAGCCATCGGTTTTCACTTCGAAGAATTTTTGATGTAGACCCAAACAAACCCCGAGGAAAAGAAAACAAAAAGACAACGATACAAAAGAACCAGATAAACTCGCAAAGCTCGAAACTCCCAGCAGCGCACATCAGGAACACGAAAGAAGCAGGGGATTTTTTAGCCATTCTATCAAATTACATGATATATAACCCCTACTGATGAGCCAAGAAAAGGAAATCAAATGAATGTTGTCAAAAATATAACTTTTTCTCACTGGGTGTGAACAAAAAGCGACACTATTGCGATACCTCCAAAGTCACTAAAGGGAAGAAGCAAAAACAACTTAGAGACGGCGCTTCTTCTCATTAGAAGAGTTCCAGGAGTCAAACCAAACCATCCAATGCTATCACACCATTTTTGAACTAGATTCCAAACCTCCTTAGCTATGTCACATTCAAAGAAAATGTTATTAGAAGATTCCACGTTGCCATTGCAAGAGGGACACAAGATCGTTGGAATGTCAATTCCCCGTGAGGAGAGATTCGACCTATGAGACAACCAGTCCAAAGCCATTTTCCAAATGAAGATATTTACTTTCGAGGCAATAGTTTTGTCTCATTTAGTCGGAGGAGACAACGAAGGAAGGATCTTGGAGTCAATAAGGCGTCGAGAGTCCCTCACTGTGAACACACTATCCGAACCCAAGGTCCACACGCAAGAGTCTCCACCCTCATTAATATCAGCTATAATCTCTGATAGGATGTCACATAAGTATGCCAAGTTATGGGCACCAAGATTGATCTTCAGGCCAATTCCAACGCCATTTCCAATTATCAATACGATCAATGATGAGACACTCTTTGTCTTGATCCAAGCGAAAGAGTCGATGATAACGGGTGTAAAGAGGAGAATCACCGATCCAAATGTCCTTCCAGAACCGAATGCGAGTACCACAACCAACTTAAAAACAAAAAGAACTAGCGAGAATAATACCTTTCGAGTGCAAGTAGTCGGAAAAACCAACAATTTTTTGCCACGTCCCATTGACGTTACAGCCCTGATTGTCGAAACCAACCTCTTGGCCATGTAAAGTTTTAATAAATTTAATCAAATCTCATGAGGATAAGACATCAACCTCCACCGCCAGTTTTGAAGAAGGGCAAGGTTAAATGCCTTTAAGCTATCAATGTTTAAGCCACCTTTTTCGAATGAAGCAAGAACATTGTACCAGTTAATCCAACCTAACCTTTTGACATCGTGCGTACCTCCCTGAAAAAAGTAGAACGAGCACTTTCCAAAGAATTCAGAACCGCCTCAGGTGCTTTGAAAATCGAAAGGTAGAAAATGCCAAGACTACCGAGAACCGCCTTAATGAGAGTAGGCAACCTCCTATGGAGAGGAGGTTCACCTTCCAATTGGAGAGCCTTGAAAGGAAACGGTCAATTAAGACCTTCCAATTAGAGTTATACTCATATTAGAGCCTATCGAAAGCCCAAGGTACGTGAAAGGGAGAGAACCCGGGGCGGAACCAGCATTGGAAGCCATATTCGAGGCTTCTCATCTGAAACTCTAATTCCATAAATGTTGAATTTGTGGATATTAATTTTAAGGCCCTAAGGTAGATAAAAAAAACATGAAAAACATGAATGATGTTGTCAAGATCACGAGTACTCCAATCAGTAGTAATTATCACGTCATCCGCATAAAAAAAGGTGAAAGATAGTAAAATCAGACTGACCAATATTGATGCCTCTTATTAGACCCGATCCCACAACGTTAGAAAGGAAATCATGGAGACCCTCCATGACAAGAATAAAAAGAAACGGCGATAAAGGGTCTCCTTTCCTAAATCCTCGTTTGATAGAGAACTCGGAAGTAGGGTTACCATTTACCAAGATGGAAGCCCTAGATGAATGTAAGCAAGCTCTAATCGAACAACACCATTTAGAACCGAAACCAAGGCTAACGATGACATGATCCAAGTATTTCCAGCTAACCTATTCAAAGGCTTTTTCGAAATCCACTTTGAAGATAAGTAACTTTTTCTTCCTTTTTTTTTATGCCAATCAATGATCTCACTAAGAATGATCAGACCATTGAGGATTTGACGGCCTGAAATAAATGCAAATTGTTCGTGGCTAACAATCTTATAGTGAATGCCAATAAGCGATATAGGACGAAAGTATTGGATGAGGATTGGGTTGCTAACCTTAGGAATAAGCGTGAAGAATGAAGAATTAGCTCCATGAGGCATTGTGCTTGACACTAAGAACGAGTTGGCATACTCAAAGATATCCTTATTTTTAATATCCCAATATTTCTTTAAAAAAGCAAAAGAAAAACCGTCGGGACCTGGAACTTTGCTACTGCCACAATCCCAAACTGCAGTCTTAATCTCTTCAAGAGAGACGGGCGTCTCTAAGGATCACGATCAGAAGAACTAAGACCATTCGAGAGGGATAAAGGAGGAAAGACTGCCAACAGATCATGGGCATGAAATTTGTCCTTGAAAAAATTAAGAAAAACAGCTTTGATCTAGGTTGAGTCTGTAAGCCAAACACCATCATGCATAATACCAGTCTTAAATATAGAGTATATGTATTAAGAAGGGTACAACATCTAAATCTGTGTGCCTTAACATGTCCTGCCCTACCATTTATCGTTTTTGCACACATATGATCTAACGTCGACTCAAGTTAACAAGGTTTAAATTCGAATATAACATTTGATATATTACTCTTCGTAAATCTTGGCCCTCCATCCACCTGTACTATATATGCTAACTTTGTACGTTAATCTTTTATTTACTGTGGTTGTTTTGGATTATCATTTTGGCCATTTTGGCGAACATTTTAGATCTTCATGGTTTGTATTTTTATTTATTTTTTTTTATGATTCGATGTATAGCTTTTCTTCTGTACTTAGTGATATCATCATCTTCATGGAACTTAATTTGTTAAATCCATATGCATAGATTTATGTTCTCCCTGCTTACAGACGTTAAAGCGAGAGCGTTTCGTTTGGAAGTGACTCATTTCCTTTGCCCAAATCTTTCATTAGAGGACAAGTTTTTGTTTCTTATGTATGTACATGAAAGTAAGATTCATATGTAAAAGAAGAAAGAAACTAATTAACATATTATTTTCTAAATAATAATCATGAAAAACTATTCTAAGAAATCTTCTTTGATGAAGGTCGCTGGTGATTTGAGTCTCTCAACAAATACATCCAAGGCTTCCTTCATCCACCAACTCTGGCAAACCTCTCTTGCTTCTTCTACTTTCATCTGCAAATTATCAATTTATTTATATTAGTTATACAAACTTTTTGCCAGAAAAATTAATAAGGTTTTAGAATTTTAGCTCACTAGCTTATTAATTAGTCTGTATTTATTAAACCTACTTGATACTACCATGCATAGTTGGCACTGTAGTTCCATAAAATCATGCTATTTTTACAAGATTGCATGAGTTTCTAAGACTCGTAGTTGTAGATAAAAAAAACTATGACGCTAAAGTTCTTGCCATGCCGAACGTAGTGTTTTGTTTTTCGTTATAACATGGAAATCTTATCAATTTTTAGCTAATTGTTCATCACATCAACTAATAATACATTTTAGGTTGGTAGTAACTTTCAGATGGTTGCGAATGTTTTTCCAAGGTTCAATCCTAATCATTGTAAAACACATGAAATTATGGAAAGTTAAAGTTGAACACATACCCAAACTCTTTGCCGGAGGTGTTTCTCAGGCCAAATTTCAAGCTCTTCGCCAACAAGCATAGGAAACATGTAGCCTTCATGATATATTCCTCGGCTTTTGCTCTTAAAACACCATTTTCCTAACTCACACTGAATTATATACATCATAAAACTTTATATTAGTAAACTAAAATATTTACTATTTTTATACATTAAATATAACTTTTACAAAATTTTAGAATTCTAACCTCCACTATTCCAACAACACCAGCTTCTTCGAAGCACTCTCGCGAAGCAGCTTCTTCGACTGATTCATCCAGCTCCCAACCTCCCTGAAATCGTCGTGTTTGAAAACATGTTAAATTATACTAATTTATTAAGACATATATAGATAATGACAGACTGTCAAGAAAAGGTCTAATACATAAACTTTGAAATAGTCTTTAAATATATTTATTCAAAACAAGTGGCTTTTATATTTTTCCAAACAATAATGTTTTTTATAGTCATAAATAAATAGTTAAATACCTTAGGAAACATCATAGCATGGCCTTTTTGTGAGCTGATTACGAGGACTTCAAGCTCACCATTTCCATTTTGATATCTATACGGAATACACCTGCAATAATATCACATAAACTATTAAATTTAATTCAGTTATCAAAGTTACCAAGCAAAAGAAATTATGTGTCACATTATAAGATATGATTTTTCTAAGGCAACAGAAGATATGATATTTATAGTTTTTAAACCATATAAGAATGCTAGAAACAGAAAATGTAAGCTATATAGCTTGAGTAACATACCCGACAACAAGTCTACGACCCATGTCGTAACGTTGTAATTCCCGGCCAGTTCTAGAAACTAAACACATCATCTTCGGCTTTTCGCTTTCGGGGTTGTTTGATTCAAGATAAATAATTTGTTTTTGTGTAAAAAGTAGCAAGAACGAACAAGTCTAGCTAATACAAAGTTGTAAGAAGGATTCTTTTTTGTTTGTTTATTTGGTTTACTTGGAGTTTGATGTTATGAGAATGGATAAGAGAGAGCTAGTTATGAAGAAGTTATGCGTGTGTTTAGAAGTTTATATAGAGAAACATTGTGGGGGTAATGGCGTCAAAAACGAATAAATAATTGGAGAGTGGTGGGCGTAGTATAGTATGTCACAATCAACAAACACTCACCGTCCACCGTGTGGTATATTTGCGTCGTTAAAAATAGAATATTTTTTACACACTTACGATTTACTTTTGTTATGAGTTTATTAGCTAGCAACTTAACATGGTAGATTTATTTCGAATCAAATGTTATATGTGTATGTTTGGGTAGGAGGCAACTTTATTGGACCCATTCCCGGTTTTATGTAGATCCACATCGAGACCGGATGATGTTATGATTTTTTAATGGGTTGGAAACTAGGTTGCACGGACACGGACACGGACACGGGGATACGGCAAAATAAAAAAATATAGGACTCGGACACGGCGTGGACACGGGAATTAAACATTTATTTTATATATTAAAGGTGATCAATATGCAGCAACTCATGTCAGGCCAAAACCAATAGTCGGATCATTATTAAACCCACAAGCCCGTTCTTGATTTTGATAGCAATCCAGCCCATCTTAACAGATGAATACCCGGTCCAATCAAATAAAATACCCTAAACACATATCTCTAAACATCCGCCTACGGCCAACCAATACTTCTCTAAACTCTCCAACTTCTCTAAACTCTCCAAACTCATCTAGCAGTCAAAAGCTCATCTCATCTTCATCATCATCAAACTCAGTTAACATATTTCGATTTCATCAATCATAACTGAACACCTAAAACATCTATCCAATCGAATCAACACAAACACAAGTACAACCGAGCATTAATCTTTCTTATTAAGGAAGCAATGCTTCCAAAAGGGTCGATGATGATTATTGTTCAAATAAAAAAAAATCTTGTAAAAGATTGGTATCAAAGATCGTGAAAGGCACATTAGAGGGATGGTTGACCGATTTTGACCGTGTCCAAATCCGTGCCCAGCCGTGTCCAAATCCGTGTCCGGCCCAAACAGCACGTGGGACACGGCACGTGCGTGTCGGACACGTGTCCGACCCGTGTCCGTGTCCGACACTGCCACTCCGAGGTTTTAGGTGTGTCCGTGCTTCCTAGGTTGGAAAGCACATGTTTGTGTGAATGAGTGAATCTGACCGGGGTTTTTCCTCTCGTGAGTTTGAGTAGTCGGGGTATTACAGTTAGACATGCTGTTGTGAAAGTCATCTCATGCAAAGTGACAAAGCATGAAAAAAACATGCATTGAAAATAAACACGTGTTTATTCCTTTCGTGTTTGATATCTATGGTTTCCTTGCACCTGAGGCGGTGGAGCTACTCAAAAGAGTCCAACAAGTTATGAACAGTACGTTATGACACATAAATCCACAAATTTATTTTTAAAAGAGTTAGTTTTGTAATACAAAAAATGCCAGCGACATAGCTTGTTGCTTGTTTGCCTTCTACCACTTTGTAAACCCTATTTTAATATGAATAAAGAATTCAAATCATTACAATCTTTTATTTATGTGTAATGTGTTAGTGACCTCCAAACTGAGAGCTGTGAACTTGCAATAATCAAATATATGTTTCAGTATTTAATAAACTTAAACATGATTTTTAAAAAAAAGCTCGAACAATCCAGTTGAGAACGGGAAAGACTTGTAGCAAACCTGGTTATTGTTAAGGTAAATGTGAGAACCTAACATACTTAATTGCATAATCTCTACAAATTGTAATTTGCTTATTGCATTCGTCACTGCTAATGAATTACGTACTAATATTTTATTTTTTTTATTATTATTATTTTTTTTAAAACGGCAACTTACAATGTCACAACCATTTTGGTTGGGGAGCTTCTCACACAACTATGAATACCGTTAGGACATAAGCCCTTTACTACATACTAATACTATTAAATGAAACAAAACACGCGTCTTTTTTACTCTAAAAGGAGAAATGGCTTTCAAGAATATACCTATCACTATCCTTGACTTGGAATATATGTTGATAATCTTTCAATCGTTGGCCTCAAATATAGGTTTGTGCACAATCAATTTATGCATCGACCCGTTCAACCAAAAAGCACGTGGTAATCTCGAGTCTGAACTGTCTTAGTCTAGAGAGTATATACGTAATGTACAAATATTCCTATGTCGTTATATACATGAACCAAAACAATGTGTGACTCGGTCCATATTCAATTTGCTTAGCCGAAAGTTAAAGCTAAAACGGTCATCTTGTAGTATCGTCTTTCCTGAATACAAACACATCAAATATAATCTTGGCCTTACGGATTTGTATTCATTTAGGTGATGATATGCATTTTGTACATTAATAGACTCAGTCCCAAATGTTGAACTCCTGTCATTATTAAACAACCGAATCAAATGAATTGAAGCCAAGTCTTTGGTTCTTTGTTGCTTCTCCGCAACTCTTTTCTCTATTATTTTCTTAAACGGCGGTTGGATTTTTTCCTTTTTGTTATAATTCGTAACTTGAATTGGTATGCATTTTAGTTCATACATTTTACATATAAAAGATATTAGGGTGTGTTTGGTTTGGGGTATGAGAATGAATGTATGACTTTCATTCCCAATAAATTTGTTTGGTATATGGGTTTTGTTTTCAGGATTGGGTATGAAACCCACAAAAATAGGCACTTTCTAAACCTGTTATTGATGATGGCTTTGTAAACCCACTCTCATACCTATACCCATAGTGACTCCATATTACAAAACAAATACCCTCACTTTTATTATATACCCTCACTTTTATTATATGACAGTGATTCATAGTATGAGTAAGAAGGATGAATGTGGAGCCACGTGTTGCGGCGGCATTAAAAGAGGTGCATTTAGCGAAAGAATTATGCTCCCGTGCATATTATGCGTTTCACTGCTTTTTAAGTTTTTGGTTATTACTTAGTATATTTTCTATGAATAAGGATCAAATGAGAAACATAACTAAGATGAGAAGAATGAGAAGAAACCACAACCACAAATATTAGATGCACTCACAAAAATAGATGCATCTCCCTATTATTTCTCTTTCCTTATTTAAAATATGTGGCCACAATTATTTCTCACTCTTCTCATTTCAATAATTCTTTTCACTAGATCCATACTCTATTTTCTATTTTTGAATACAGAAAGATAAAATGGTTTATTACAACTAGACGAATACTCATGCATAGTAACGAGATTTATAACGAGAAATAGTTATAATGATATTTTTGTTAGATGTTTTGTGTAACGTTTTGTGTTACTATAGTTGTTTGCCGCTAGAAATTCGGATTGCTATCCATGGGCACTCGTATGTTATATATAATTGACAAACCAAAATATCAAATATATTTTTATATAGTTGACAAACTAGTATCAAATATGTATATAATATATTATTTAAGTTGAACAGTCAAAGTATCAAATATGTTTTAATATAGTTGACAAACCAAAAACTAAATATTCAAACGTGTATGTGTTAAGGTTACATTTAAGTTTTCATTTTGTGCTTTCTAGTTTCCAAATGAATAGAGTTGACAAACGTATGTGTGTATTTGTGTATGTGTGTGTGTTAAGCTCCACTAAAGCTTCATTTAAATTTTCATTTTAAAGTATGCATGTAAATATTGGAAAGTATTAAACCAGTAACCGTTTTTAACCTTTTTTTTTTGAAAGTTTAAAAGTTTTTAAGGGTAGAATAGATATATAACTAAATTAAGAGATTAAGAGTTTTTAATCCATGCTTTATAAATAGTCAAGATAGGCTAAAACAGAAAATGAGCGCCTGAATCTACAACGTATAAAATTAATATTCCCTATGCTTAAAGTAAGAACTCATTCCGCTTTTTTAATATAAAAAGAAGTGTCGACACTTATACTTAACCTTCTTTATTCACTTCGTGGAGTTTTTTTAATTATTGTTCCAAAGATTTGAGTAAAACATGAATATGTTAAAGAAGTTAAAATAAGTTTTACTCGATATCCATTTGACAACTAATAATACAATTGTACTTTTCAAATTTTAATTCTCATTAGATATATACATTAAATAATTATACCCAAGTGTTTGCGAAACCACACTTGGGATTGAATGATAAATATGATTCTCTAAATATGAACAACACAAGCATGTTAGCTTAGCTTAGTGTGTTCTTGGAGAGAATGATCTTATCAACTATGTATTTGTATCATTTACATTTGTGTAGAATCACAAATTATCTCTATTACAACTTGTTGTTTATATGTAAAAGAAAAAGTGAAGTCACATCTATGCATTAGGGCTATGTGTCAAGTATCTAGTGAAAGAGTACATCTTCTCACATGGGTCTTCTATATGGAGCTTCACCTCCAATGTACTTTAGTGAATAGTTAATTTAACTATTCATATTTTTGCTCTTGTACTTGTTTGACTTCCTTTTTGCTTTTTTCATTGAGGAATTCCTGATCATATTTCAAGTCTTCATTCAGAGATAATCTTCAACGAGTCGGTGAGTTGTTGTCATCACTAACTAACTCCATCATCCTGATCTTGGTTCTTGGTCTTCACTCTCTGAGATCTGCCTCAGGTTGTGATGAGTCTTCCTTTTAGACTCCAAAGAACTTTTTGATGATGACTCCCTCAATGAATATTCAATGACTTGTTTTATACTTAGGGTATTTTTCATTCAAATCATGTACAAGGGTGCATTGGGCACTGAATTAGCACAATAATCTCCCCCTATTTGGATAGACAAATAGCCTAAGTTCATCAATATTAAGTGAGCATCTGCTTCTTCTTACATACTAAATTACAAAAAATAATAAATAAAAAAGTAATGTAAAGTCTGATTCTTTGTTGTTGATGTTGCTGAAGATTTTTCTTCAGACTCGCGGACCTTGAATGTTCAGGGTCAAGAAATCTTTTGGTTTCAGGTTATGGTTGGTTATGAGGTTATCATGTTATGGTTATCAGGTTATGGTTCAGGTTTCAGGGTTTCATAAGGTTCAGAGTTACAACTAGTTTTACTCTCAGGTTCAGAGTTCCCTAGTTTCAGGGACTTGAATGTTCACTTTGGTTTTCAAGAACCAGGAAGATTTTCAGAACCTTGAAAGTTTTCGGAACCTTTTTCACAACCTAAAAGATGTTCATGAATCATGACCTTGAAGTTCTTTTAGTGTTTCAGGTTCAAGGTTTGGGTTCATGTTCAGGTTCTCAGATTTTCAAGTTGAGTGAACCATCACGTTCAGGGTTTTACGGGATTCAGGTGCATACCTAATTTCAGAGACTTGGGGTTAGGGTCACTATGAGTTTAGAATCTCCATGTTCAGTGTTAGGTTATGTTGTGTTTTTCAAAGACTTGAACCGATTCAGAAACATGTCATATTAAGCATAATTTCCATACCTCAGAGACACGAGCTTCAGGTTAGTGATTTAACCAAGTTTCCACACAACCTGAAAGACCCATCCTCATCCTTATCACTCCCTGAACCATAACTTTTTCACCAGATTCTTACCACACTCTGATCCTCATCAGTGATTCCTCAGGTTCTGGTATCAGCTATCTAACCCACATCCATTTCATTCAATGCTAACATAATCCTCTTAACAATTTATAATCCCAAACCAGCCATATCCGGATTCAATAAGGGCCTCATTATTCTATCCTAAGTATATCTACCACGCTATCGCCACTAATAGTGCTGATAACCACCATGACACGCCAGAAGAGCTGTCGGGAGTGGTGGATATCATTGTGGTGTTTAGATATTGATGTTTCGAAAGCTTTAAATTTATAATACTATTGTTACCGATTCCTTAATACACAAAACACACGAGTAAAGTATAACCCTGTTTATTAGTAAGGCTTATATAAGACCAGGTCATCCCAAGAAGATTTGTAGCACTTAACAGATTGTTCATCAAGTACAAAGCCAAATGATTTGTGGAAACTAGAAGGGGGGTTGAATAGTTTACCGTTTTTAGTTTAATTACCTTTTTGAAACTTTCCGTTTAATCAAAGATATGAACACAAAGACAATACACATATGCAAGTATAAAGAAAGAGACGATCAAACATGACACGATTGTTATCGTGGTTCGGCTACAAGGAACTCTCTTTTCCTTGCCCTACGTCACGCCCCGAGTATCCAACTCGAGAGTTCTTTCACTAGTCAACAAGCTCCTTTATCCGCGGAACAACCTACAGTCGTTCAATATAGGAAGAAGGTTTCCACACGTAAGACTAGGATTCGATTCTTTACCAAGGGTACAACCCACTCCCGTTTCACTATGCTATTTTAAGCTAAATTACTAAACCGATCCAACTATAACACACAATCAAATGAATGTAAACGGTATACAAGCTACACGACCTAAGGCTAACAAGTCTCTGCAACGTTGAGTTGAATACTTTAACTTATATGTCTTTAACTCTCTTGTTCTCTTTTCTGTCTGGCCTACAAAAGGTGATTCACAACAATGAGAGTTAAGTTAGATGAAAGATGATGATTATGTGCAACAATATGAATGAGAGTGAAAAGAAAATAAGCTAGCAAGTGTTGGTATGTTTATAGCAAAACAAGCTATCAACCTGTCCGGATATAGAGGGTTTTTCCTGCCCGTGCGTCATACCACGAGGGTTGCCGCCAGGTGTGCTGGAGCAGTTATTTTTGCCGATAACTTGCCCAACCATCCTAAGAGGTGCACGATAGGCGATAAGATACTTGGTCAAACACAAACTCTGTTGACGAAGCCCTTATGGAGTCAAACACGACAAAACCCTTGTGTAAAGAAGCTTGGTTTAGGTCAAGCGCGACAAGTCTTCCATAGAAGTATGAAGGGTAAAAGAGACTGTACCATAAATGGATGTGCATTTCTAATTAAGAAATATGTAAAGGTTGTGTTTATATGAATATGACAAATGTAGCAAAATCTAGTTATGCAAGACTTGTAAACTAAAACATTTTTACTAAACCTAAGTGGGTTTACACTTGGTCATAACAAAAGGGAACGGGTAGCAAAGATCGGTAGGAATAAATAACGTTTTAAGCCCGAGCTATGTGTGGTTATTAACACAATCTCCCCTTTTTTTGATGAGCAAACGTAGAAGGCTTGTTTTAAGCGTTAACGCGACAAAGTTTAGGTTAAATTAAGAAAAGAGTAGTGTCTATAATCAGAACTGTTTACTTAATTGATGAAAATTCATTGTTAAGTTGACTAAGTTTGGAGGTATAGTTTCTCCCCCCCGCGTTTTTTATCGAAACAAAAAGAAGGAGTTAGCGTGTAGCTAATTGGCGACCAGTATGCTCCCCTTGGTCGATACTCCCTAGTAGAGTGGACCGGAGTGAGGAAACGATGGATTTTGAACCTACAAGAAAAGGCGGTAGTTGCAGATTCTCACGCCGTCCCCCTGAATTAACTCCTACTTGAGTATCAAGAAGAATCATGATTTGGAACCTACAAAAGAATGGGTTTATGGTATTACAGCATAAGACAAGTGTCGATTCCACCACGATATTAATGAGAAATAATTATCCACAATCAGAACCTCATATATGATCAACGAAGTGAGTAGAAAATAAGTCATTTCAAGTAAAAAAGTTGATGACTTACAAGAACAAGTCAAAGGACAAGAATGAAATTATATTCCGTACTCAAAAGAAAAAATTAAAAAGAAAATAACCAAGAACTTAAAAATAAATACGTCCTACTTCTATAAGGTAGATGACTTGAACACGTCAAATGGGCAAAAGACTCCAAAAGGCTCTAGGGATGGTTTGAATGGGAAAGAGCATCCAAACGTCTAGGAGTTTGAATCTCTCNNNNTGTGTAAGAACCCTATGGAGAGTCAAACACACAAACCTTGTGTAAGAACTTTGTTTAGTCAACCGCACAATCTTTCCATAAATATAAGGTAACAAAACTTACCATAAATGGGATGTGACATTTCTAATTTAAGAAATATGTAAATGTTGTGTTTTATATGAAATGTAAATGTAGCAAAAATCTAGTTATGCAAG
Source organism: Artemisia annua (assembly GCA_014162995.1). Lineage (NCBI taxonomy): Eukaryota > Viridiplantae > Streptophyta > Magnoliopsida > Asterales > Asteraceae > Artemisia > Artemisia annua. The sequence continues at coordinate 339 of LBNU01026920.1, read as the reverse complement.
ACTTTAAACTAAAATCATGTTTTACTAAAAACTAAAGTTTACACTTTGTCATTAACAAAACTTAGCAAAGATCGTAAAATATAAATAACGTTTTTAAGCGATATTTGTATTAACAATCTCCCCTTTTTTGTTGATGACAAAACATAAACTTTGTTTTTAAGTAACTCACAAATTTTAGTGTTAAAACTTAAAAAAAATGTTATATCAAACTTGTTTTACTTAATTGATGAAAATCATTTTAAGTTACTAAGTTTAGATATATTTCTCCCCCTTTTTATCGAAACAAAAAGAAGAGTAGCGTAGCGGAATTTATCCATATGCTCCCCCTTGGTCGATACT
>LBNU01026919.1:4277-15622 GCA_014162995.1 Artemisia annua | reverse complement strand
TTAGTATTAATTGTTTTTGCTTGTATTTGTTTCCGCATTAAGAGTAATCAAGTTTTGAGATTCTCTATTAGAGTGTTTTGTGAATTACATGACACTGCTAACGATCAACGAGAGCTCAGATCCTATCAAGGTAATATAGTTTTCAAACAAAAAACAAATTGGGTATAAGTGCGAGAAAATAAATGAGATATGAAGCAGAAAGTTTTAAAAAAAGCCTAGTTGGAGTAAAAAGGTTTTATAAGATTAAGTATTATGTTTGATCACATTTCTATTAGATCAAATTAAATGGACGATGAAATTAGTCTCTCAGTATGTACGAAAATAAGAGTCCTTAATTAAATGTTTCTCTTGCACTCATATCATTCAGACATTTAAAAAGTAAAAAATAAACAATATCATTTGATTAAAATTCTGGCATTTACATCTCAAATTTAGATTCAAATATACGAATCACAATCAATTCAAAAGGGAATTGATTTGTACACTTAATATTAGATTGAGACATTTTATTTTATGCATAACATAGTTGTACAGAGTCTACAATGTGCTTTATAAATTTGTACAATAAAAATCCCAATCAAAATAAAAAGTGTGCAAATCACACCCCAATTCAAAACCTTTTAATAAACATAAACTCAACTTAAAAGACACCTCTTGAAAAATAGAAATGAAACAAATCATCTCGAACAATCATAAGCCATGCTGAGGGAACCAAACCACTTAGGGGGTGTATGTTTAAGCTTGTATAACATAAATCGTCGGCTTGTATAACATAAGCCACAAGGTTTATTTTCACACTTATGGGCTTATATAACATTTTTGTTGATAAAAAAGTTGGGTGTTCCTCGTTTGGGTTCCTATTCCCGTATCAATTGGATCTTGATGCTGAGACCTGCACACTAAGAGAACAAAAAATACCGTTAGGCTTACCGTGGGATTGTCTCCCACGATTATCCTCCGGCGTGAAAGTAAGTAATCGGTTTTAGGGTTTTAGTGAAAAGTTAGGGTTATGAGATGATGCCTTAATGAGAGCCGAGATGCCCTTTATATACACATGAAATCCTTGTTGGTTTCATGTTCCTTACCCTTCGGCGCATCCCAACTTATTCGGTCCATTGATCCCTATCCCATAAATAATAGATTCGAATTTGGGCCTTTGTAAGCCCAAATCTTTATCATGACAGCCCACGCGTGATGGGCTTGGGTATTAGTAACGTCTATTGATCGGGTTCGTGACCCGAGTACGGACTATACGCATCATGTCCCCCCAGTCTAGTATGCGCAAGGTGAAACCGCTGATGCTAGACTAACAACTGTAGCGAAAATATCCCAGGATGCGTAGCGGGGAAGCTTCAAGTGTTTCCCGCCTAAAAAAGATACGATGGATCTAGTCCAATTAAGTCCCAAATATCCCTCATAAATCGTGAGAGGGTTGGTGAAAAGTATCTCACCTCATGAGCTCCCAGCCACACGATTAGAGCAAGTGGGGTACACATGTCAATCATCCATGAATGTGTGTGACCCTATATAAAGTGTAGCCCCCAGTTCACTGTGGCTAGCACAGTAAAAGAAAATCGTCATTGCTACGATTGTTAAACTTCCCAAACAGCAATCAAGAAATCAACAATCTCTAAGGTAATAACGCGTGCGCTTCTATCGAATTCTGATCATGGTTCTTAGATTATCCGACTTTACATCCGATATAACCGAGGACGAACTTCGTGGGTTCACCTTGGATTATTATATCCCGCTCGCGTTGCACCCGGTAGTTCCGATGGCGACTGCATCCATAGCGGACTTCCCTGAAGGGAAAGTAGGGGTATACACACGCTTTTTTGAATTTGCTAATCAACGTGTGCCCATTTCTTTATTCTTGTGCGATGTTCTAAACTACTATCGCCTCCATATTTCCCAACTGCACTGCATAGGCGCAGCCAAAATAACAAACTTTGAAGTAAATTGTCGCTTGTTGGCGATTAACCCTACAATCTATATGTTCCGCGCGTTTTATCACTCGTCGTGGTCAAACGGGTGGGTGTCTTTTTCCAAACGCGCAGGGCGACTGCAATGCTATACTGAAAAGTTAGATGCGCTTAGGAATTGGAGGGAGACATTCTTCTGGGTTGATAAGACCTTCTTTCCATGGGATTTCGAGTTCTATACCCAAGGGTCTTTACCGAAGGATGAGCGCCCAACCCCCGGGACGTATAGCGAAGACGATGCGGAAACGATAAATGCCAATCGCATCCCGATCACCGCCTACCCAGAAGAGTTTTTGGTACATATGGGCATTAGTCATAATTACTTCCAAGGTCCTGATGAAGTGTCAACCTTTCTGGACGAGGATAACCGGGGTGGGTGCTTGTCCTTCCTTCTCCTTCGCTTATTAGTGTAAGCGCTCTTTCCTATTGTAGCTTATGTAACCCCCTTTGTGTTTGGTTGTTGTTTGTTGCGCAGAGATGGATCTATTCAGCGTGGTGCACTTGGCGAGGCCCAAACAGGTGACCGTAGGGGTGCGCCNATGAGAACAAAATGTTGACAGTGCCTGCCGCACAAGTACCAGGTTACAACAAGAATGCCTTTGATGAGCTTGTCGCTGCTATGGAGAAGATGAAGCTTTTAGAGCTTCCCCACATTGCTCAACTGGAGCGCGACCAAGATTACCCCATAGGTGTTATTATGGAGGGGTTAACCCTGGTTAGGCACACAGCAGAGGGCGCTGAGGCACAACCTGATTATTTTCTGAAGCCAGATGTGTCGCAACTGCAGGTACCTATCTTTGCTCGTCCGCGTGATATCCTAAATCCTTTTGCCCTTGAGAAGGAAATCCCCCTGAAAGAATCCTTAGAAGCCCATGCTATGATACTTGCGAAGAAGGAGGGTGTGAAGGGCAAGGCCATCCTCTGTGGTATTGGTGTAGCACATATTCCAAGATCTGATGGAGTACCTGTTAGCGTGGCGACAGTGTCACCCGAGGATAGTGATCTGTTGAAGAAGCTTGAGGAAGCTGGGAGTGCTGCGTACCGGGTTGGCAGCTTAGAGCTTAGACGCTCCCATAGTATTTAGGCTGTTTGGCTTCGCGATGTTTTGTAATAGATTAACATTTTATTGCATATGTTCATGTTGAATCTATACTTTGTATGAACTCATAGTCCAAAATAAAATGTTATCTTGCGATTGTACGCATATTGTATTAAATGTGATTGCGGTTATGATGTTTGTACTTAGTTATCTGTCTTTGCATAAAAGACGTCTATGTTATGTCTAAGAATCAAACTGTTATATAAACGCACTTACAAAAGATTACAGGAACATAATCATGTGTGAAGTTCATAACTTAATGTATACGCGAATATATATGAAATTCGCAAGTGTATGGGTTGACATGCAGCGTACTGCGAATACCATATCAAGGATTCAAGAGTCTTGACTCCTAATTTGTTAAACGTGCACAGTGTGCATTGTTGCGCATCCGTCGTGGGGTGCACATTGAACTTACTCCAACGTCTTGAGAGGAAGGTGTTTAACAAGGATGTGTGATCCGATGTTGATGGGTTTGCAACCCTCTTACTCAACGAGTTATTTAGTAGGTTCCCTCGTCCTTTACCATCGTGGGTTTTAATAAGTGCATGCACGCCATGTAGGCAAAAGGTAATATAACAAAAATATTGAGACATAAATAATATGTAAACAACAAAGTGAAGTGTGTCGCGGAGTTAGCTAGAAACCACGACATTTAATTAATGCTTGCAAGTTTTTGGGAAAAGAAAGGCATTTGCCTAGATGAAACAAAATGTAAATACACGGATATTTATTGAGCACTTACTAAAGCGCGGAGGTGTCCGTGCACGGGGCCGTATCCTTTCCTAAAGATAGCATCTCTTGAGATTGCAAATATTCCATGTGCGTTGTAGCTCACGGCCGTCCATGTCACGCAGCTTGTACGCGCCTTTCCTAGTGCTTCAATGACCTCATAGGGTCCTTCCCACTTTGGTCCAAGTTTACCTGTATCTTCTGCGTGGCTCGCATCATTAGCTCGATATACAAAGTCTCCTGGTCTGAATGAGGTGTTTCGAACTTTAGCATCGTAGTATCCCTTCATTTTTGACTTAGCTCTTGCCTCACATATAGCTGCGCGTTCGCGCCTTTCTTCCAATAGGTCCAAGTCTATACGCCATTCGTCGTCATTGGTTGCGACATTGACTTCCGCAGTACGAATAGTTGGCATCCTAATTTCAGCTGGTATGACAGCTTCTGTCCCATAGACAAGAGAAAAGGGGGTGTCTCCAGTGCTGACTTTGATTGTTGTGCGGTGCGCCCACAAGACGTGCGACAATTCATCCACCCATCTTCCTTTGTGTTTGTCTAGGCGCACTTTAATTCCTTCGCCCAGACTACAATTTGCGCGCTCAACCAAACCATTGGTTTGTGGGTGTTTAACCGAAGCAAAGTGTTGTGTAATATCTAGTTTCGCGCACCAGTCTTTGAATGGGTTATCGCAGAGTTGTTTTCCGTTGTACGAGATGATTTCCCCAGGTAATCCAAAGCGGCATACAATATTTTCCCAAACAAATCGTTTTACTTGATTACCTGTGATTGTCCCCACTGCTTTTGCCTCAATCCACTTAGTGAAGTAGTCTATAGCCACAATAAGAAATTTCAGTCCCCCTGCTGCAACAGGGAAGGGGCCCGCAATGTCGATTCCCCACTTATAGAATGGCCATGGCGAAGTAATAGGCGTTAGCTCTTGTTGTGGTTGGTGCGGGATGGGTCTATGAACTTGGCAGTCGCTACATTTCTTTATCACATAACGCACATCGCGATGCATGGTGGGCCAGTAGTATCCAGACCGCAAGGCTCGTGCTACAACGGACCGTGGTCCTGAGTGCATACTGTATGAACCGGCGTGGATCTCTCGAAGTACGTAATCTGCCTGAAGAGGTTCAATGCACCGAAGCCATGGTTGTAGGAATGAGCGCCGATATAGGATACCGTCTCGAAGTTCGAACCTCTTCGCTGTGCGCCATATCCATTGAGCGTCCTTCTGCTCATGGGGCAATATGCCCTTGCTTATAAATTCGACGATAGGGGTCATCCACGTAGGATCCTGCTCCTCTAGCACCGTAGATATCTCCATCTCTGAGATGGATTTGTTCTTTAGGATCTCCACCAATACTTGTTTTGACAGGTGCGCAAAGCTTGTAGATGCGATCTTGCTTAGTACGTCCACTTTTCTATTTTCCCCTCTAGGAACTTGTTTATTGGTAAACCTGTCAAAACCCTGGATTAGTGACTTGGTTTTGTCGAGGTATTGAACCATGTTATCTTCTTTAGCCAGATATTCGCCCAACACATGGTTGGCTACTAATCAGGAATCCACATTTGCTTCTAGGTTACGTATATCCATCCGAGTTGCAATGCGTAATCCAACAATTAGGGCTTCATACTCTGCCTCGTTGTTCGTGGCTGCGAATTCAAAGCGCAGTGCGTAAGTGAATTCCATTCCTTCTGGACTGGTGAGGATAAGGCCTGCGCCCGAACCGTCCACGCATGAAGATCCATCCGTGAATAGGACCCATGGTTCTTGTAGTTCTACTTCGCTCCGTGAGGGTGTCAGCATCATTGTCTGGTTTTTCAATGATGAAGTCTGCAAGTATATACCGCAGTGCGTGGTCTATAAGAGATGTTATGTTCGCCTAGTAACACAATCCACTTTTGTAATCGCCCCGATGCGTCGGGTTTGGAGATAACTTGCTTGATGGGCTGGTCCGTGATCACCGCTATTGGGTGTGCTTGAAAGTACCTGCCCAGTCTTTTGGCGGCGAATACTAATGCCAAGACCAACTTTTCCATTGCGCTATAGTTAACCTCTGTCTTCTTAAGTGCTTTGCTTACAAAATATACTGGTGTTTGTACGGAGTTCCTATCTATCAGTAGCACCGCGCTGACTGCTCCCTGGGTCGCAGACAAGTACACAATTAACTCTTCCCCTGGTCGGGGTGCGACTAATGTGGGAAGCGTTGCTATATGTTGCTTGAGTTGTGTGAAAGCTTCTTCCGCTTCCGTAGTCCAACGAAAGTTTCCCTTTTTTGTACACTTCTTGAGTGTTTTAAAGAGGGGGAGTGACTTATCTGCTGATTTGGATAGGAATCTGTTCAACCCGACTAGTTTTCCATTTAGAGACTGGACTTCTTTCAACGTGCGTGGTGAAGGGAGTTGGATGACAGCCTTTGTTTTTTCTGGGCATGGCTTAATGCCATCAGGCTCAATCAAGTATCCAAGGAACATGCCTTCTGTAGCGCCAAAAGTGCATTTTTTTAGGATTTAACTTCATGTTGATCATTCCTAGTGTTCTAAATGTTTCTTCAATGTCGCGCACCAATTCGTCTTCGGCATGGCTTATTATGACAAGGTCGTCAACATAGACCTCTAGGTTGCGGCCCACTTGCTTTTCAAATGCATTATCTACCAATCGCTGGTAGGTGGCGCCCGCATTCTTTAAGCCAAAAGGCATCTTTGTATAACAATAGACACCTTGGCTTGTGTGGAAGGATGTTTTTTCCTCGTCTTCTTTAGCCATTTGGATTTGGTGGTACCCTTTGTATGCGTCTAAGAAACATTTAAGGGGGTATCCGCACAAAAATTCTACCTTCCAGTCTATCTCTGGTAGTGGGTAGCAGTCTTGTGGACATGCTTTGTTGAGATCAGTGAAATCCACGCACATCCGCCAACTACCATCACTCTTTTTGACTATCACTGGATTGGAGAGCCAGTCATGGTAATAGACTTCTCGCATGATACCTGCGTCCACAAGCTTGTGTACTTCCTCTAGATGGCTTTTGCACGCTCTGGAGCCTGGCCGCGCTTTTTCTGCCGTACTGGGGAGTATCCTTGTCGGATTTTCAACTTGTGTTCTGTAATCGAGCGTGGCACACCAGTCATGTGCTTTGGTTCCCATGCGAAGATATCCAGATTCCTTTGCAAGAGCGCGCACACGGCCGCTCTGCCTTTATCAGACAGCGATCCCCCGATCGATACTTCTTGCTCCGTGTAATCAGGATGAATTGCGACCTTCAGGTTTGGTACTTTAGCTGCGCGCTGTTCTGGAGTGTGTGTTGTCTCACATGTAATCGTGTTACACTCTCTAGGTGGTACGGTGTTACTGTAGAGGGTGACAATGCCACCTTCTACCGGGAATTTGAGCATCCCATGTGCTGTGGACGGTACCGCGCGTATGGCTAATATTCCTGGTCTTCCAATAATGCCGTTGTATGGTGAAGGAGATCTGATCACCATAAAAGTCATCCAGGCTGCCGTGGAGTGTTCCTTATTACCAACAACAACTAGTAGTCGCATTTGCCCCATGGGCCATATCTTTTCTCCCGTAAAGCCAGTCAACGACGTCGTGGCCGGGCTCAACTAACTTTGTATCTCAGGTCGCAATCTTCTGAAACAATGTTCATACATTATGTCTGCGGATGTCCCTCCATCGACATACATGCGGTGGATGTCGTGACCCCCCGTATTTATCTCGATGGTGAGTGGTTCTGTCACTGTGTTGTCCGCAGCCAAGGTGGGGAAAGAGATTTCGCTTCCATAAGAAAATTTTTGGCTGACCTTTTGCCTAATCTTTCGCTGCCATGATTGTATCATGTAGATCGTGTCAGCCTTGTCCATAGGTGCTTCTTTCTTGCTCCCGGTCTTTTGTTTGTTTTTCCCATCCTTGATGTTCTTAACTAGATGATCCAATCTGCCTTCTTTTACTAGCTTATCAATTAGTTGGCGCAACTGGACACACTCATTGGTGGTGTGGCCCTTCTGTCCATGATACTCGCAGTACCCGTTCCCCACGCGCCGCTCTTCTGGGGTGCGCATCGGTGGGGGTCTCGGGAAGTTCGCGCCTTCCGTCGCAAATATCTCCTTTGGAGTCTTCGTTAGTGGGGTATATTTGTCATTCTCTCGTCCACCCCCTGACTGCGGTAGCTTTTGTTACGGTTGCTACTCTGGTCGTTGGATTGTCTCCTGGGCTGTTCTTGTGACCTATAGTTTGAGTAGCCTTTCTTGCTATCCGCAGCTGCGGCTTCTCCTTGGATAAAGGACCTCGTGCGTTTCATAAGTTCGTCAAAGGTTTGGGGAACCCTATCGTTTAACCTTTTGATAAGTTCTGGGTTATTGATTCCGTTCATAAACCCTGAGATCTTTAGTATTTCGGGGCATGCCTTGACATGTATGCATTCGTCCTTATAGCGTTCCACATAAGCGCTTGTGGATTCCCCTTGGCGCTGGTTTACCCTAGCAAGTTCGACAGGGTTTTTAGCGCACTTCTTCTTTTGAGTAAAGTTCAAGCGAAACGCCTTCCGCAGCTCTTCAAAACCATCGATGCTTCTACGTGGCAGCTTACTGAACCAGTTTCGCGCATTCCCTACTAATGTAGAATTAAACATGTGGCACCACACGGGTTTTGGCCAATTTTCGATGGTAGCGGCTGATTCGAAAATTTTTAGGTGGTCGTCAGGATCACCTGTCCCATCATAAGTTTTAACATTAGCGGGCATGCGCCTTTTCTTATCTTCTGAAAAATCACTGATGCGCTGGGTGAATGCGTCAACCTTTTGGCGGCGCCAGGGACGAGACATATCTTCGTCCTCCTGGTTATGGTATCTTTTCCTGGACTTCCAGTGTCCTGTTTCTTCGTCCTCGTTGTCTGAGGAGTCACTTGAGGACGAGCTTACTCTTTTGCGGCGCTTGCGTTGACTGTCCTCGGAATCCGAGCTTGAAGGGCTTTCGCTTGGGGAGCGCCGTCGCCCAAGTCTATCATGAACCCTGCGACTACCAAGCCTAGTGTGGGCATTGGTACGCCATACATCGTCTTCGTCTTCGTGTTCCTCCAGGTACTGTAAGTCAGCTGCTTCATCATCCACAACTTTCCTTCCGATCCTAGTAAACACTAGGGGTCGGCGACTATCTTTCTCGCGCCTCTCCTTTCGATGACGCAGTGGAGATGCTTCATACTCAGTGTCGAAGTTGAGCCGGGCTTGCAGGCTCTGACTTGACCTCTTTTTTGCTTCCCCCTGCATAAGGGCAGCCAAGGTTTCATAGTTTTGAGACACGAAATCACTTGGCGCTAGTTCAGGCGCGACTCCTTCTAGGGCGAGGATGTCTGTTTCCAAATCAGGATCCTTGTTTCGAATAGGCGCACACGGCGGCTCAGTGGAGTTTTCTTCTGGCACCGTTATACTACATATAATACACAAAGCACTCTAAATTTTAAGACTTACAAGAAAAGAAGCATAGTGTACGCCACTTTAATACACATAATTTTCAGACTTACAAGACAAGAAGCAGAGTGTACACCACTTTAATGCACATATTAAAAAAACCAAAACACCACATTAATACTATTTAATGTAGTCAATTAATTAACTGGTCAATAAATACAATTAATACAGTTATTAAAACACCCGTTACATAATAAATACAAATTATCAATCATATTATACATCCAAATTAAACGCAATTGCTACATTAAATATCACTAATACAAATAATAAAGCACATTAAACAAATATTAAAGCCCGAACGGGCAACTAGCAAAAATGGGCTTGAGCCCAAACGAGCGTGAGCCAAACGGGCTTAAGCCCTACACCCTAAATAAGCTTAAGCAAACACCCCCTACACCCTTTTGTCCTTTTTCACTTTTGAAAAATATTGTATCGTCATTTATGAGGTAACATTAGTGACCATAATCTTCATCGGTACAATTCTTTGACACTTCACAACAACTGAAGGTCGACAAAGACTCTAATCCGAAGTTTGCTGATAATTGTTGGTTTGGTCTTTTGAGATCTAGATTTGACTTTCACTTTTGGAACCAAAGTCCTTTCACTCTATTGATCCATGGGTTAAATCCAACAATATTATCAAATGGGTAAATTACTAGAAGTTTTTATTTGCACACTCAAATCTACAACAAAGTATGTCAACACTTTACATGTATCTAATGCATATATAGAATGAAATGTCCCAATCAATACCCAATGTGTGTAAATCAATTCCTTTATCAGAGTGGTGGTTGGTTGTCAATGTTGAATAACGTCGCTTGTCCTATGTTTTAGAAAAATCACACTGAAAAACAAAAATTTGTATAAAAAAACATCTATAGTTTTCCACTTTCTCCAATCAGTCCAGTCCAACAGTAACACATGCAACCGATAAGAATCTTCCTTGAAGTATTTTATAGATTTCATTTGTTTTGGAAAATTATTGAGATACTTTTAAGTTGGTATCATGTTTCTTCACAAGCAAAATAGCAGGTTCATTATTTGAAAACAACTAAAGTCCCACAATAAGCCCACTGTTTTCTTTAAGTTGAATTTGTTGATACTGTGCAAGTATGTATACAACTATAACACGCGATCAAATATAACAAATTAACAACTGAGTCCCTAAGTAAGCTTTTGTTTAACTTCTCCTTCACAAAAAGTTGATATGACAAATTTAGTAAATGTAATCACATTTTATTGAAAGTAGTTAAATATTCTACTGTACTTTAACTTGATGTCTATTTTATTTTGTCAAATAAGATGGGGCAGTTAGTATTGAATAATATTCCAAGAGACAAAAATCAAGTTGTCTTACTTGTTTGAATGATTTAAATATGCATGAATGATATAGATGGAAGACTCTTAGCAAGAACACCTAAGTCTTCGTCTTTGCAGTATTCATTTTTTTAATTATAGTGATATTCCTTCCCTGGGGTATTAATAAGCACACATTGTATGATCGATTGCGAAAATATTTATAGATCTAAGCAACATGTGGTTTATTGTTCTTTGTGTCATGTTGCTCCCTTTTGCTTTTGCATCCATAGACACAACTCGTCTTCCCTCAGAAGAAGGTTTTTTATGATATGAAAATATGTATAGCTAAATATATGTGGGGACATGATGCATGCTGCTAGTAGCATTGATCATTTCGCCATGTGTACATGAACCTGAAGTACTAAATTTGCAGTATTGTGGTTTAATTACTTTTAACTTTTTGGCAGTGGAGGCATTAAGGGAGATTGGAAGGAAGTTGGGCAAAGATTGGAATTTTGAAGAGGATCCATGCGGCGGTTGGGTCAGCAATATGACATACAATGATGATACCGTCTCTTGTAATTGTGAAACAAATGGCACTATATGTCATGTTGTTAGCATGTAATTTTCTCTCCCCTTCATATCTCAGTTGAATTATTATTGAAGATATGTGCTAAATAAGCTTTTTACTGACCCAAATATGTATTGTTCCGAACTTAGTCTTTCTAAAAAGAGATACCTTATATCCTGTGAAGTTAATAGCTT
>LBNU01026917.1:158415-180200 GCA_014162995.1 Artemisia annua | reverse complement strand
TGACACTCATCAGCGATATGTGTGCTGCCCCTAGAAGACAACTTGGTCCCCACAATCCTTTTGTCGTGGGGCTAAGCCCAGGTAGTATAAAAGGAGATGTTCACACATATGAACACACACACTCTACTCCTCTCTCACCTCTCTTACTATCTCTCTCTAGTTTCTCTCACTAAAACTTATGCCAAGTGTATACTTATTCTCACACCGGAGCTTGGTCTCGGATTAAAAACCCGGGGCGAGCTAACGGTGTTCTTTCTTATTTCAGCCTAGAGACGAAGGAGCAACTGCAAGACTTCCTCAAGAGCAACTGCAAGGCCTCCGCAGGAGCAGCTGCAGGACCTCCTAAGGATCAGGGCTGAAGAGCACTTACGGAAATTTGCTCAAACATGTCGTATTAGGAAAGTGTCATTGTTTAGATATGTCTTTATGTTTTGCTTGTTTTACAAGCTAGGGTTATTCGGTTATATATACCGAATTATTATTATGAATGCATCAATGAAGTTTGTCAAGTAATTCTCTAGTCTTCTTTTCTCTATTTTCTTAAGGAGCTCGCACAAGCTAAAAGTGGTGCCTTATCCCGATACAACCCCTAACCGGGTCGTATCAATTGGTGCTTTCATTGAGAGCTCTCGTTGAGAGAGTTTTTTTATTAGAGTTTCAAAAAAAAAAAAAAAAAAGTTACTGTTCATCGGCACTGTTCATCGAGAGACTGTTCACCAAAGTACTGTTCATCGCGGGTACTGTTCATCAGGAAAAAAATATATTTTTTTTTCGAGTTATTAATCGTTTGAGTATTATTCATGGCATCTGGCGGCAGCGATCGGGATGTGGAATACGCACTCTCTAAGCTCTTGCAAATGGGTACGGTGTCCGAATATGAGAGTGAGTTTATGGTACTTGCAAATCGAGTAACAAGGATCTCACCAATTGATACGACCCGGTTAGGGGTTGTATCGGGATAAGGCACCACTTTTAGCGTGTGCTAGCTCCTTAAGAAAATAGAGAGAAGAACTAGAGATTTGTTTATCTTAAACTTTGATTAATTGATTGATTATAATAAATGATTACAAGAGTATTTATAAGACAAAGTAGGGTAAAACCCTAAGCCCTAAATAAGCCATGGGCTCGGAATCAAGAGAATTTTTCAAGACAACACCTTGAGGACAAGGTGATTTCGAAGGAGTGAGGAATGATACGCCCCGGGCTTTATGTCATATTATATTTCTTTAGGATATGTGTTTGTGTCGTATTAGGAAAGTGTCTTTGTTTAGATATGTCTTTATGTTTGGCTTGTTTTACAAGCTAGGGTTATTCGGTTATATATACCGAATTAGTATTATGAATGCATCAATGAAGTTTGTCAAGTAATTCTCTAGTCTTCTTTTCTCTATTTTTTTAAGGCGCTCGCACACGCTAAAAGTGGTGCCTTATCCCGATACAACCCCTAACCGGGTCGTATCATCTTGGTTAGTAGGCTAGTGACATGACAAACAATGCTTCTTAAATACAAGAGGTCACTTTGTTCTTCGACGTCATTTATATTCTTTCCGATCTCTAAAATTAAGTTATTATTATTACGATACAATTTATGTTCTTAAAAAGTGACATAATTTTGTTACAAAAAAGTTGCTAGGTCACAATAAAAAATAAATAAATAAAACAAAAATTCCCAAAATTACTTAGACCATGTTATAAAGTTATATGACGATTATTTGCAAGATGAAATTATATTAACGGATTAGAAAATACTAAAGTAAAAGAATATACAACATATTTCTCATAAGTCATAGCAAAAAAGAACAAAGAAATTAAATAAAGGGTAACATTTTTTTTTCCTTTACTTACAATCCTCTATCATATATAGTTACTCTTTTATCAAATGAGAATTCTTTAGGAACTGCTATCGCAACCTCATGTTGTTGGTCATCGATGGCCTCTGGGATTACGGCCACTTGTAACAAACTAGGATCATCACTAGCCTCGTTACCTTGGTCCATATTGCTAATCTCTATTTCATGATGACTTAACGACGTTTCAATGTCACTACCACGTTGGTGATAGGATGGTGAAGGTGAACCATCAGTGTCCCAATTATCTGTATCAAAGTTTGACATTCTTGGAGACGTTTGCAAGCTATCGTTATCATTTTTGTAGTTACGTAAAAGGTGAACTGGTGACATGGTGCGTGATGGTGTCCCTGGCCTACTCGACATTGGGGTCACTTGGCCCGACTTTTTGTTTCTTTTGATTTGTTTCTTCGCGCTTTGATGCCATGATCGTAAAGCAGTTGCTACTCTATCATTGAATATTGTTGGCTTCATCGTCGATCCCATCTATATTTTTATGTCAAAGAAATAAAAATCACTTAATACACATTTTTATATAATGCTTTCATAGATTACAAAGTGTAAATTATTCTTACCTGTGTGACAAGGGCATAAAGAGGAAGAGTAACATAACTACATAGGATTTGAACAAGAACCCTGCAAAATATATAAGATCAATGATTAGTATACTATGTTTTATTATTAAATGTAAATTATAAAGTAATAATTTTAACTCACCCCATGGTGATTCTAATGACAATGTCTTCTGTATGCTCATGGAAACAAGATTTCAACCCAAATTCATACTGTTTTACAAGAAAGTTAATATTTTAGGAACACATGCACTAATAGTAACAAATATATGCAACTTTTTCTTAGAATAGCTTTTCAATCTTACCCAAGTCCATGCAAAGAAAGCCAACTGAAAAGCGTTCTGTAACATCCATAAAACAAAACAACTTAGCATATATGTCACATACTCACATGTACAAAAACTAAATGTACAATCTAGGTACAAGTTTACCTGAAAGAGAACGAAGTTGATGAGATATAAGAGGAGACGAGGACGATTGAACCAGAAGAGGTCGTCACCAGGTTGAACCACGGGAACACCTTGTACGACCTCTCCTCGCTGTTGAATACTTAATCCCATTTTCGTGATTATCACTTGTAGTTTTGTCCCAATCAGTAAAACTATCTGCAAATTATATATTGTATATGAGTAACTAGTTATAATACCCGCGCACGCGCGGGATTTTTTTTTAAAATTTTTTGAATGATATATTTTTATTTTTTAAAAAACAAATAATTTAATCTTTTGTTTTGTTTGATTTATGATTTTTAATTATATTTGTTTATTATTAAAGATAAACTTTTAAAAAAATTAATTATGTTGCTTGTTGCATCTTATCTATATTAGTTTGTATTTATCTTCTATTGTGTAGTACATCTTATCTATATTTTTTCTATTTATTTTATACTTGTGTAGTATATCAACAAAACAAATTTTTAAAATTTTAAATTAAAAAATAATAATTAAAATATTACCTAATAAGGAAATATTTTTTTTTTCCGAAATACGAAAGTACCCACTAAGGGTTTTGTTTTATTATATAAAAAAGATTAATAACTGAGAAATGTTTTGAAATAGAGTTTTATGCTCATGCGTTGCAGCAGGTGCAAAAACATATGTTTTGTAGCTATGAACTAAAGTTACAACAACTATATGTTTTTTCAAATGTGGTAATAATAATAAGGAAAATGGTTTAAATGATTCAAGTGTATAAACTTTAATAGGTTTATAGGTTAATGAGTTATATGTAATGTGTATACATTATTTTTTGAACGTATGTAATGTGTATCGAGTAAATGAAAAGAGTAAAGAAGTGTATACTTACAAGTAATGGTATAAATGGTAGCCACAAATAAGCATACCACCCTGTCCACAAAAAAGAATATGTTTAAGACTTGTCAATGGTCGGACCGAGAAATAAATATATTGTTGCAAGTTGAACTTAATTTTCTAAGACATTTTCTTTATAAGTAGATGAATCTTTTAATCAAGGCACTTTAGAGAGATTGACGAATTCAAAAACCATTAAATTTACAATTTTGTTATACAATATTTTTTAAAGGTAATTTATATGTTATATATATTAAAAAAAAAAAAAAAAAAAAAAAAAAAAAAAAATCTAGCAAGAAGCTAGATTTATATCAACACTTAAAGTTGAAACTCTTACTATATTTTGGTGTCTTCCCTTACTATTTCGATATTTAGCTTGCAATAAACTACTGTAAATGATAAGGACTGTTTAAAAGCATATGAAAGGCTGAAATTTTTTTAAACTTATAAACGATTGTGGTTAACTTACCATGGGTGTTAAAGAGCAAGAAGGCGATGGCGAATAACCAAATTGGTGGGCTGTAAGAAAATCGACAATATGTGTTCAGTAGGGTTTAACTAACATAGCATTATTTTTACACAGAAGTAGAAAAGTAGTAAATATGTTACCTTATACCAACAACGGCCTTGAAATCTTCTTCAAGTGATCTCTTGATGTATTTTTGAAAGTCGAATCTCGATTGGCTGTGTGGTGCTAGATGTGCCTGAATTCAATACCGGAACAAGCTAACTTAACGAAAATAGTAATAAACTTCAATAGTAGATGTATACAATAATTTGAACAAAGTTATAGGATTCTTTTTATGACAATTGGAGAAATGTTGAGCAAGATATTTAGGTGAAGTTTACCATGATGAATCCATGCCTGAGTGTGAGATAATCAACTTTAGGGACCGATCGAACAAATTGTCTGAAAAAGCAAACCTAAAATCGTAAACAGAACCGATTAGCAAATATAACAACATAAGTATTCAATTTATCAAAGATTTATTACATCAAACAGACGAGTAAATAAACGAAGGTTTTTATTGAGGTTATCTAAGAAGTGCGAGTCTTTAACATTAAATGCATTGTGTAATTGATAATCACGTGTTTTCGGTTATTTTTAGGATGAAAAGCGAAGAAGTAAAAAGAAAAAAAGAGAAGAATAAAAAAATCATTCCAAAAGGGGAAGATTTTGGAGTAAAAAAGCCTCATACATTTTCTTTTTTAATTTATCTTCATTTCTATACACATGCTAAAAAATCTTGAAAACACAAATAAATTTTAGTTTCTTTTCATATATTTTATTTTCTCTCTTAAATAAATTTTGAGAACATATAAAGCAAACATAACAACGTGTCATTCGCTAATTTGTTAAGTAGTTATAACACTAGTAAAACATTTCTTAACTAATAAAATATTGACAGATATATTTAAGCATGAAATAAATCGTACGTTAAGTCTTATAAAGCTAGCAAACATAACAACGTGTCATTTGCTAATTTGTTAAATAGTCATAAAACTAGCAAAACAACATTTCTTTGCTAACTACTAAAATATTGACAAGTCTATTTAAGCATGAAATAAATCTTACATCAAGTGTTCTAATTATTTCTCTCAAGACATATAGTGGTTTTCAGATTGACTACGAAGTATAAAACAACTTGTTGCGTATAAAACTAGTGATATGTCATTTCAGGATTTGTATTTTCATCCTCTCTTTCATTAAATTGAGGTAAGAGCAAATATGATAAGGGTTTTGCTAAACATCGATATTTGGATAAAACAACTTGATATCCTTGTAACTTTTTCTATAATTCATCCTCGTGTATACATCGACGTACGTTTGGATTCCACTCTCTATCAATAGCAAGTATGATAAGGGTTTTGCTAAACATAACTCTTAAGGTTATTACTAGAAACTTACACATATATAAGCTAAAGTAATCGTACTTTATGAGAACGGTATACTATTTTTAGGATTTTTTTCAAATCATAATCCGTGCTATATACTCTTTCCCCGTAATTTGTGCTTTATGAGAACGATATTTAATTTCTTTGGTCCCAAGTTTTGACATGTCGACTTGTCGCTATTAAAGATTTTATGGATATTAATATCGCTTTTGTTATAAAGTCTTGAGATTGAGGGTCGTCACTGCTATTGACTTCTATTTTGTATTTCGGTTTTATTTTAAGTATAGATGATATATATCTAAAATGATATAAAGCAGTTGGGGGGCATGCTTTCCTATTATTTTTGTTACACATAAAATATAGACGAACAATGATGTGAAATGTCTAGGTTTCTAAGTTTGCAAACACACCGAAAACATAAGGTTTTTTTTAACAATGTCTTAATATAATGACTGGTGTTAGTTTAAGTTAATTTCGATTTATAAACATCAAATGACTTGATTTTAATTAGTCATGATCGCGACCTTATATCTAGTCGTGTCATGCATTGCATGTACATTCGGTGCCCACGGCAAAAACTGAAAATGAAATATATGGAAAACGAAACAAGAAACAAAATCGAGTAATTAGAAAGACTTACGATCCATAGTAGAATGGGAGACTTGCTCCAGAAGTTCAAGTGCCTTCGACCGAATGACGTGTCTCTCGCGAATTGAAACCTCTCTGGGTCTGCATGTACATATTAATACAGATCGAAGTTTAAACATTTGATTATGATTTTACTAGAACTATATAACACATGCACATATGTGCAACGTAAAGTTATTATATGCATGCATGGTATTTTTTTTGGCTAAACTTTTATCCATATTTAGCAAAAAAAAAATCAGTGTCTTAAATGCATGCTTAATTATCCTTAAATGTAACATTAACTAATACTATACTTTATCTATATGTCCTTAAATAGAATAATCAGTCAGAACACAAAATTAAGCATCAATTAATTATAAAATGAACTAATAATGTTTTTGTTTTGCAATACTAAATACTTTTTTGGTTACGTACCGTGAGAAAACTGGTATTCTACAGTTCTAGTTTCTTTCTCCCAATGTTTCCATTTCTTCATCTACACGTACAAAAGTAAAATGTCATAAAAATATATCAACTCTTTGCCATAAGATAGAAATATATATGACAACAAAAGTAACAACCGATATTAAGTATAAGTCTGATCAAACCAAATTTACCTTTGCTTGTCCTAAAGCCATGGTAAGAACACTATATATAACATGAAATAAGGCGAGAGCGAAGATGAATATATGAAGTTGATGAACTCCATCATACGACATAAACGATACTTTTCCCTGTAAAATTTACACAACTCAAACTAGTAAGACCATTTACACAAAGAAAATCGTAATTATGCAATGTGTGAACAACTAACAGTTTTTAATAATTTCATCGTTAAATAATCAAACGTACGTTAGTGATTAACATAACACCTTCGGTATATTAGTAAGTTAATTGGTATTTTTTACATAATTTGTAGAATGAAAATGATGATAAAAAAGTTACTGAGGATAAATTTTTTGTTGATGCTAATAAAAAAGCCTTAAAGGTATACCTCTGCACAAGTATTGTCTTCACTACTGCTACTACCAGCCAATATTCGCCTTGTAGTATCTCCCATCTTTGACCAAGTCAGCAGTCTCCGGCGGCTATCTCCGCTATCATCACCAGCCGCTATGTCTTCTTCCCGGCTGCATGGATGCCATCCTGCAGCCGCACCTTCTGATATACATATCTTTGTAATTGGTGTTGTCCCAGCGGTTAATAGTAACGATATAAATCCCAATAACATAAGTTCTACATAAATAAAACCACAAGTTAACAAAAAGAATATACAGTAATTCGTTACAAGTCAAAATAATAAAAAGTTGTACGTTAGTCGTGATAATACAAATACCTGCTTTGATCTTTTCTAAAGACTCATATAAAGCTTTCTTTCGTTTCTTTTTGAACCACTGCAAAATATTTGAAACCATTAAGTTTTATAAACGTTATAAAATCTATGTAAAATGTATATATTTATACGTACATGTCCGATCATATGAATGATTTGTTCAATAAAGATGGAGATGACAATAAGCACGAAACAAACTGTAGCAACCGCCCACGTAGGCGTTTGCTCCAGCGATCTTCCACCACTTGATCCGGCCATAGTGTTCTCGTGTTTTCGACTTTTGGTATCAAATTATTGTAAGAACTTGAGATGAGGTTAGGGGTATAAAATATAAACCTTTGTATTCATTGTTTTCAGTTGTATTTATAAGGACTTTAGATTAGGGAAAGAGTTGACTTTTCTTATAAGCGCGTGCATGGACCGAATAAATAGCCCTTTTGATATTGGGGAATAAGTAATACTTTTTTGACTCAGAATTTCTGGAGTTTAGATTAGTTTATTTTCCTTATACAATTTTTAAAATGTTTTTGTAGCCGTTAAAAAATTATAAAACAAACATAGAAGACTTTTTAGCATGCTATTTTTCAGGGTAAGCAAGCTATAAACATAGTTAATGTGTTGATTGTTTCTTGCATGTTGTGTCCAACTTGAGTTCGATTAATTTGCAGTATAACTAAGACTATCATGTAAATTAGTAAATAGATAAAGATTTATGTGGAGAGGCAAAACATTTGCCTGATATGTGTGGCTTAACTATAATCCATATCATCGTGACCGTTTTTAAACTCTTGCTTAGCTGTCTCAAGATTTTTACCCAACGAGATTTGAACCCAGGTCTTCTCTAAACTTTTGAATCATCTTACATTATATTCTTACCACTAAGCATCTACAAATGATAATATAACCGTAGCAAAAAGTATATATAGTCGAAGTTGTCTACTACGGAGTAATTAATTTCCTAATAATTAAAGTTTAATTAAAATATTAATGCATAACTAGAATAATAACTAGCTCAAATAATTAAATCAAATGGATTATGATCTTCTCAAGTAAGTTTTAACATGACCTATCATATTAACTAGTAAAAAAACAAGCAAAATAGATTAAAAAAATAAAAAAAAAAAAAAAAAAAAAAAAAAAAAAAAANCCAAATAATTGAAGCTTTGTTTGTCCAAAGTTGAGGTTGACTAATAACTCCGTTTTTTTCTTAAATCGACATGCTTTATTTGAGGTAAGACTAAATTGTTTATTTTACTGTTTTGTGTCATGCACAATGAAAACTTAATTCAAATTTGTCTTTTTGTTGGATTTCCCATCACACTGCCGTTAAGTCATGTATGTTAGAGAGAAATTCATAAAGAAAGGAAATGAAGCAAAGAAAATAAAATTAGATACAACAATTTACAAAGAAAATACGTTTATCATATAAGAAGACTAAGGGGTTATTTGAAAAAATGTGATTTAGCCCTAAATGATTTATTTACTCATGATTAAAAGACTTTAAACCAGAGTGTTTCTGAATGAAGTCGATATTCTCAAATCCAAAGGTATAGATCTTATGATTTTTTGTATCACTACAAGAAATAGGAGAACAGGCGACGGAAACGATCCCGTCGACACAATGTCGACGGCAATACGCACAAAACAACAAAAAACACACTTGACTGAGCCCGGCTGCGTTGAATTTTTTGATTTCATACGATCCCGTCGACATGTCGACGGGAATATAATGGTCAAAATATTCAACCTCAATAATGGCCAAAACTGGGGCGCGAAATTATCCCGCATTTACAATCCCGTCGACATGTCGACGGGATAATATAAATAACGAATTATTTCGTAATTAACGTGTGATTAAGAAAGTGGGAAATGGTGTAAACACCATATTTTGGGAATATATTTGGATGGGTGATTTATCTTTGAAGTGTCAATATATGAGGTTATACGTGTTAAAAATGTGCAAACAGATTTCTATCGCGGAGAAATTAAGGTACAATTATGTTGCTTCCTTTTTTCGTCGTGTGCTAAGGGGAGGGCTAGAATCAGAGCAATATGAAGAGCAGGGTAATCGTTTAGATTTTTATTCTTCTAGCACAAATGAAGGATAGATGGGCTTGGTCTCTAACAAGAGATGGCTATTTTTCTGTTAAGTCGGTTCGCACTCTGTTGAACAACTGTTTGTTAAGTTCTAACGGGTCTCTTACGAGATGGGTGAAGGAGATTCCTATTAAAATTAACGTCTTTGCTTGGAGAGTTCAAAAGGATAGATTGCCTATGCGGTTGAATCTATCTCGTCGAGGTTTAGATATCCAATCTATTTTGTTTCTTAATTGTGAAGTAGGAGTTAAATCAGTGTCACATCTTCTTTTACTTATTCCTTCGCCCGTGATGTTCTTGCAAAGGTTAGCAGATGGTGGGATATCTCATTTCCAGATTTTCAATCTCATGATGAGTGGTTGCTTTGGCATTGGAATCTTCATTTATGGAGGAAAGTGAAAAACGTGTTAGAGGGCACCTTTTACGTGATGTGGTGGAAGATTTGGAGCTATCGAAATCAAGTCCTTTTTAGTCTAAGCAATCCTAGAAGGGCGGCTATTTTTTTATGATATTGTGTCGCAATCTTATAATTGGTGCTCTAATCGGTGTAAATCCAAGTTTAATTGGATAACTTGGATGAAAGATCCTAAACTTGCTATTTTGTAACCTTTTCTTTTGGCTTCTTGCTTGTTTTTTTAATACATTTTGCCGTTTAAAGAAAAAAAAAAGTATTTATGAATGAAAACATGATGTTCGACAAGTGTCTTGAATGCAAACATTTAGCGGCTAAATTTACTATTTTTAAATTTGGTATAGGGATTATTATTATTATTATTATTATTATTATTATTATTATTATTATTATTATTATTATTATTATTATTATTATTATTATCAGTTTTGATGCGTAGCTCTAAACTAATGTTCAAAAGTTTATACGTTTATTCTTGCACATTTTATGTATATGTTAGTGATTTTTTTTTTGTTTTATATTTGTTTATATATTTAGTTGTACAATTTTATTTGTTACTTTCTCCGTCCTATATTAAATGTCCAGTTTTAACATTTGAAGTCTTTCTTTTCAACTTTGACGTTAAATATTATTGTTTTTGTTATATAATATTTGATGAAAATTATACAAATGAAAATATATTTAAAACCCCATCCATTCATATATTTTGCATCAAGTATTATATAACACAAACAAAAATATTTAAAGTTAAAACTGTAAAAGAAAAACTTAAAAAAGTCAATATGGACATTTAATATGGGACGGTGGTAATACAATAATATACAAGTCTCTAAACTTGCAAAAGATGAAACACCAGACAGAAAAAAAAATGTAAAAGGTGATTAATTTTTTTATTTATTATATTTTTTTTTGGGATAAAATATGTTTTTGTATTTTTAAACGGAAGGATNTAGTGATTTTTTTTTTGTTTTATATTTGTTTATATATTTAGTTGTACAATTTTATTTGTTACTTTCTCCGTCCTATATTAAATGTCCAGTTTTAACATTTGAAGTCTTTCTTTTCAACTTTGACGTTAAATATTATTGTTTTTGTTATATAATATTTGATGAAAATTATACAAATGAAAATATATTTAAAACCCCATCCATTCATATATTTTGCATCAAGTATTATATAACACAAACAAAAATATTTAAAGTTAAAACTGTAAAAGAAAAACTTAAAAAAGTCAATATGGACATTTAATATGGGACGGTGGTAATACAATAATATACAAGTCTCTAAACTTGCAAAAGATGAAACACCAGACAGAAAAAAAAATGTAAAAGGTGATTAATTTTTTTATTTATTATATTTTTTTTTGGGATAAAATATGTTTTTGTATTTTTAAACGGAAGGATAAAATAACAATGTTTCCTTAATTAAATAGTTGCATTAAAATTCTCACCCAAAATTTCAAAAAAAAATGCATGACAACTTTTTCATTTTTTTTTTAATATAATTAAAAAAAAAAAGTAGATGTTTTTTTTATGTAATCCTAACAATAATTATTTTTAAAAATTCATCTACAAGCTCTATTATATAAGAAACTATATTACAACTTTTTTTTCTTTTTTTTTTTTTTCTTTTTTTTTTTTATTCTCTTAATTCATAGTTAATGAAAATGAATAACCAAGCAACTATAAAATCATGCCGTTATAAAATCATGTTGCTATGCACTGATATTCGTCTGATTGATTTAATGTATTAACATTCACTGTAAGCTAAGAGATAAAAGTTCAGTACGTGCAAAGATTAGTGCTACACGTTGGAAAATTTTAATTTGGTGGAAGAATTCCCTATAAAGATACTCCATCCGTTCCAATATTATTTTCCACGTTTTATTTTTGGGATGTGCCAAATTAATTGTTCATTACTAAAAATTGATAGAAATAATAGATGTAGATTATTATATTCAATTTACCTGATACTATAATTACAAACATTAAAGAATACAGTAATTAATTAGTTAAGGGTAAAACTATTATTTTATAAAAAGTAAGAGAGAAATTAATAATGATTAAGTTTTTCTTAAACTATGTGTTTTCTATCGGGGACAATTATTTGGCGACGGAAGGAATACTATTTTAACATTATTTTAGTGCAATTTATTTAATAAATCCAAAGTGGTTTAAATTTATTGTTCTTAAGCGGAATTTAAGAGTTTGAGAATACTATTTCATTATTGAGAAATGATATATCCTCTTACTACTTCTTACTACTTATATTCCTATTCACAGGATCCTGACAAGTGTCAGAACTGACGCTTTAGATGCAGAGAGGTAATGAGTGGAAAAAAAACATATTAATATTGTTGTGTGTGTAAGAGAATTAATATGAGAATATTGTAAGAGGCTTTAACAATGCTCTTTATTATTTCATGAGTTTTTCTAACTTGTGCCTTAGGGCATAACTTAAGCACGCCATAAGTACACAGGGGCCCACGAAAAGTACATAGATATTTACATAAAAGTACAGACAAATGTACTTTTATTTGGATCCCTATGCACTTTTGGTGTATTTTTTGTGTGTTTAACTTGTGCCCTTAGGGCACAAGTTAGAAAAAACATTATTTTATTATATTATAATGATTTTTCTAACTTGTGCTCTAGGGGTACAAGTTAAGCACATCAAAAGTACACAAGG
Organism: Artemisia annua; assembly: GCA_014162995.1. Taxonomy (NCBI): domain Eukaryota; kingdom Viridiplantae; phylum Streptophyta; class Magnoliopsida; order Asterales; family Asteraceae; genus Artemisia; species Artemisia annua. The sequence goes on along the minus strand of LBNU01026917.1, from coordinate 167,415 downwards.
GCCCACAAAAAAATACATAGGGTTCCAAATAAAAGTACAGACAGGTGTACTTTTATGTGGGTCTTTGTGTACTTTTGGTGTGCTTAACTTGTGCTTTTAAGACACAAGTTAGAAAAACCAATGTTATAATGTATTGAGCTGATCGGATCCACATGCTAGTTTGTAATTGGTGAAAGATTAATCAAATGCTGCTTATGTAATACGTAGTATTTATCAATATTCAACTTTGTTGAAAATTTGTTTAAAAACAAAACTTTGTTGAAATTTAATTAGAAAATTTGATGATTGTGACATTTTAGTTTAACAGTTGCGTACGGAAGCCATTAGCGCAAACTTTTTTGGAAACTTAAATTCTTCTTACGTACAATAAAGTCATTTTAGTCATTGAAAAGAACCAAAAGAGGCAGATGATTTGATAGTTATTAATATAAAAGTTCACAAAAAATAGTTAACCTATCATGAGGACCGTACTTGTCCAAAGTACCGTACATATTTGCTTCGTTTAATTTTTAGGAGGTTATTTTACATACGAGTATTATAAATTTTTAGAGTTAACTACATTTTTGGTCCTCGTGGTTTACCGGGTATAACGGTTTTGGTCCAATAGTTTAAAACGTAACGGATCCAGTCCAAGATCCGACGACCCGTAACACTTTTGGTCCAAATTTTGGGCCACCGTTTGTTTGACCAATTTTGACCGTTAAATCTGAGGGCATTTTTGTCTTTTCATTTATATTGTTAAATAAAATAGTTAACTACATTATTTTTGGTCCTTGTGGTTTGTCGAGTGTTTCACTTTTAGTCCAATAGTTTTTATACACATGTTTATATACATTTTTACTTATGTTTTTATCTACGTTTTAATCTGTATTTTTATCTAGGCTTTTATATACATCTTATACATGTTTTTATCTACACTTTTATCTACGTTTTAATATAAGTTTTTATGCACAACTTTATACACGTTTTATACACATATTTTTCTCTATGTTTTTATATACGCTTTTACATACGTTTTTATCTACGTTTTAATATACGTTTTTGTATGCATTTTTTAATTTTATACATCTATGTTTTTATCAACGTTGTTATATACATTTTTATATACAATTTTATCTACTCTTTTATATATGTTTTATATATGTTTTATATATGTTTTTATATACATTTTAATTTACGTTTTACATACATCTCTAAAAAAGTAGATAAAAACGTATATAAAACATAGATAAAAACATATATAAAAGCTTAGATAAAAATGTAGATTAAATCGTAGATAAAATTGTAGATAAAACGCATATAAAAACATATATAAAAGCCTAGATAAAAACATAGATTAAAATGTATATAAAAACGTGTATAAAATGTGTGAATAAAAATGTAAATAAAAAGGTGCATAAAAACCTATATAAAAACGAGTAATAAAACGTATATAAAAACGTGTCATAAAACGTATATAAAAACTTGTATAAATNTAATAAAATTTTCATAATTTATTTCGAATTTTTTAGATAGTTTTTAATCTCTATAAAAGTTATAGCTGTTAAAAGTTTATTTTTTTGGTTTTATAAATTTATGAGTTAATTACATTTTTGGTCCTTATGGTTTGCTAAATGTAACACTTTTAATCCATTAAGATAAGGGTATTTTAGTCATTTCACGTGTCTTAATTGGTCAAACTAACAGTCAACAAAAATTTGGACCAAAAGTGTTACGGGTCGTCGGATCTTGGACTGGATCCGTTACGTTTTAAACTATTGGACCAAAACCGTTATAGCCGGTAAACCACGAGGACCAAAAATGTAGTTAACTCTATACTTGTTTTACATATCAACCACTAGACATACGTAATAGTGACCACATCAAATCCACCACACAAATTACCCCACAGTACCACTTTCACACACAATAACTAAAATTTCATTCAATTTGATGATGCAAACCATCAAACGATCTTTAAATTAAGACGACCACATGTTATTTTGTTTCTGTTTAAATGTGTAATAGCAGAGGACGCATTATGGTGGTGTCAACAAGGCAAACCACGAGTGAAGAGATTGCTTATTAAATGCAATCTTACTTTTGTAACAAGTTTTCTATGACTATTTTAAACAACGACATATTAACTAACAAAACTTTTAGAATTTGCTAAATAGGTTTGTCAAATTTTGACAATCATTCTTCTCCTAAAAAGATTTGATTTGAATAGCAACTCTGACTCCGTTCATATATTTTAGTTGCCGAATGATACTTTTTTAAAAATTTAGTTTGAAACAATAATCGCTTTTTCTAGTGATCATTTGTAAAGAATTCTTGGTTATCATTCTTCTCATTAGGAGATTAAATTCATATTCATGTTTACTTTAACATAATAATCTCATTAAAAGCAAACAAAATGCTAAGAATTTTTATTCTTGTTGAAACATCTAGCTGATTTAACTTTGTTCATTGTTTCCAAACATGAATAGAGTTTCAAAACGACACATAATAATCTCATAACTTCGTTCATTGTTTTACCACTTTATATTCGACGCATGTTGAAGCAAAGTGTGAGTTTGCCCAAGAAAACTTACCTAAAACCCATACACTGTTTGGGAATGGATCTAGTAAGAAGAAAAAATAAAATGAGAAGAGTGAGAAAAGTTTCCAACCACACAATTCAAATAAGAGGGAGAAATTTAAGGGGAGATGCATCTATTTTTGTAGGTGCATCTCAAATGTGTGGTTGTGGTTTCTTCTCATCCTTCTCATTTTAGTTTTTCTTCTCATTTGATCCTAACTCTACATTGTTTACGTAATAAAAAAGCAAGTAACATTAAGATACTAAAGCACGTACACACTCGTTTTTATTTGAAACATGTGGTTTTGCAAGTTTATGATTGAAATGGGGTTGTTTCATCAATAATTGATCATGCATTGACATTATTATGGAGAAATTTTCAGAAATTAATTAATATAAAACTTTGTTTTTCAAAGTTCATTTTTCTACGTCGTTGAAGAAACCTAATAAGCAATTTTAAACCATCGAAATATCGGCAATACTTTAATCAATTGATATATGATCGCTTATAAAATCCTGAAAAACATAATGTGAATATGATTAATTACAATGTGACGTTATTGGCGAACCAAAAGAGTGTGCTGTTTTGTGAATAGAGTTTGTGTATTTTTTTTTGCATTTTACCTATTATAATTGGGTAATTGTAATTTGCATCTTTATGTATCTTGTCAAATTTTCTGACTTTGTGTAGTGTATTATAAAACTATGAGAAATTTTTTTAAACAAATAATTTACATCCTCCTTAATCAAAATGAATCATCTAAACCCATTTTATCAAAATCGACACTTTAGGCGAGCAAGCATTTGCTTTTCATGTTCTTTGTCTTGTAGTGAGACGGAGAGAAATTGGAAGGGAGAGCAAAGCATTTGCTCTCCATGTACTTTATCTTGTAGTGAGGCAGAGAGCAATTAGGAGGGAGAGCAAAGCATTTGTTCTCCATGTTCTTTGTATTGTAGCGAGGAGATGTGGGTGAAATGAATTGGAGAGCAAATGGTTTGCTCGCCCAAAGTGTCGATTTTGGTAAACTCATTTAAAAGTGTTTATTTTTGTAATTAAGTGTGAGAAGTGTTTGTTGTGGTAATTGATTTAAAAAATATCTTTTTGGTATATCATACTTTTGAATTTCGTCATCTTGGTATATCATACATTAATTGAGTGTATCATTTTTACCATTTTACTCATACCCTAATTAATTTGAGTGTGTAAATGATAGGGGTATAATGGTCAAATAGTACACACAATTGATCTATGATACAACAAGACAAGAAGACGAAACTCATAGTTTATCTGTGATTAATATATTTTACCAAGGTAAATTACTCTTTGCCTAAAAAAACAAGAAGACGAAACTCAAAAATATGATATAACAGAAAGAAAAAAGTTTAATACGCTAAAAAAAATTAGAAAACGTGACAACTGGCAAGTAAGATAAATAAAGATGCAATTACGAGTGACCAATTTTAGATACTAATAATGCTACTATCGTCATTGAACCGCCAAATAAGAAAACTCTAGCTATAACTTAGACAAAAATCATTTGATTATTCAATAAAACTAGAAATTATGATTCTAAATTTGGTTGAAAGCCATTATTCTCGTATTNTATATATATTTTGAACGGCGGGTTAGTTGTTAGTTGTTGGCTCGAGTTAGTGTCGCATCCTCGGGCAGAGATACCAACCGCGAGCCTCTCCTTAGGGGATAACCCCACTCCTATTCCCGATTCGCCTGATATCATTAGAGCTTGTGGTTCCCAAGTGAGGACTTCCCGGTCGGTAACCCAAACCGGTACTACTCTCACTTGGGCTCGCTTAACTACTTAAGCCTTTACCACTAGACCACAAGCCCCATGATTAATATATTTTACCAAGGTAAATTACTCTTTGCCTAAAAAAACAAGAAGACGAAACTCAAAAATATGATATAACAGAAGAAAAAAGTTTAATACGCTACAAAAGTTAGAAAACGTGACAACTGGCAAGTAAGATAAATAAAGATGCAATTACGAGTGACCAATTTTAGATACTAATAATGCTACTATCGTCATTGAACCGCCAAATAAGAAAACTCTAGCTATAACTTAGACAAAAATCATTTGATTATTCAATAAAACTAGAAATTATGATTCTAAATTTGGTTGAAAGCCATTATTCTCGTATTAGTTGCATATAAAAATCTAATAGAAAAGACCCAATGAGTTATACAAACGGACTGAGACTGGAATTACCATGAAAGTGCAAATTCGTTGAAAGTCGAATAATTGAAATACTGTATTCAATTCCAGTAGTAATATTTCCACCTTTAAATTCGTATTCGGACCATAATGTATCACAATCTACTAGAAATTCTTATTTTCCTGTTTGACAGTAAGTTATAACCATACATTAGTAGTACTAAAGACTATTAATTGAGCTTGCTATACGTAATACACATGCGTAATACATATACTTCATTCATCACAAACTAGACATTTGGAATTCGCTACTCGTCACCATTTCCATTCAATGTTAAATGTGACATGTGTATTTATGTGTATTTATGTTACCATTCCATGAAAAACTCCTCAAACTTCAAGTATCAATTGGGTTTCACAAATGAATTCAAGGGTTAAAGCTAAGTTTTCTAGATATAGCATCATGTCAAACTAGCCATCCTTATTAACATATACTCCGTACTAGTTTAAGACTCATACGCGCATGTGGCTTCAACGTTAGTCGTACTAGCAACGTCCATATGTATATAGAAGTTATAATCTCATGCGTATATAAGGTTTTATAATAAAAATTAATTAATTTATCTCAATAACTTGTGCTTTTACAAGATTTAGATTTTACAGAGGAGTAACGTGCATCGTTATTAAACGTGAATAGTAAAAAAAAGTTTCCTAGACATCCTTACTCAATTTTGAAAAATAACATGAGTCGTTTGTATATGTAAAATCTCGTATTCTTTACATATCATAATATGTAACGCGTTCTTTGCTTTTGATATTTTAGAATTCCGTGCATATACATTGATTTAATATATAACGATAATAACATTCATAAATAACAACATTGATTTAATATATAAACGATAATAACATTCATAAGAAAGGAAAGATAAAATTGATGAGGGTATAAAGTTTAGAGGTTTTTATTAAATTTATAAATCTATATGAAAATTGATAGTTTTTTAAGTCAATATTAAAATTAAACAACTAAAATTTTATTAATTACCCTTTATTTTTAGGGGTTTTTTCCCCCTAAATCGACACGTGTGTTTTTTTTACATATATATATTTTTTTGTTTGATAAAATTAAGAAATTTTTAACTAAATTGTTTCAGTTTTGACTTTCTATCATTTTAACACTAATCGATCCCACAAGCTTTGAATGTCGTTGCATCTTCTCGAAAATCATAAGAACGCTTGCAGCTGATTTCCACTGATAAAGTCAGTAGCATGTATTAAGGACTCCAACTTTAATATCTTTTTTGCGAGAGTGTCTTATATGAAATTCGTTGAGCCAAATTATTGTTTCCCGTACTATTAAATTTTCAAATCACAAACAATTGACACAACAAGATCAATATTTCATACAACTAGAATCCATGCGGAATAACTTCTTCATTGGTGGTGACCTGGGTGAGAAGGAGATGACATGGGTTAGCTGGAAAAAATGTATGTCTAGCAAGAAGTCGAGTGTTCTTGGTATTGGTAGCATTATGGCGCTTAATACAGGCCTTTTGTTTAAATGGATTTGGCACATGCTCAAGCATCCTTATGATCTTGGGCCATTGTTATCAAGGAGCTTCATGGGCATAATGGAGGTATCTTTGATGTTCCCTCTTTTACATCTTGCTACAGTCCATGGTATGGTATTATGTCCTCGGTAAAGACCATAAAGCAGAAACGTATTGACATTTTATCTTTGTGTATTCGTAAACTTGGGAATGGTACTTCCAAAAGGTTTTTGGATGACATTTGGTGTGGTCACCAGCCTTTAAAAATTCAATTTTCTCGAGTCTTCATGCTTGACAATGATAAAAGTTGTTGTATTTCAAGCCGGTTAACGCTTGATGATTGGTCTAATGTTTTAAGAAAGCAACCGAGAGGAGGTATTGAATCCCATCAGTTTTCTTAATTGGAACAATTAATAGGAACCGTCGAGTTATCGGAGCATAACGATACATGGCTTTGGTCTCTTGATGTTCCCAAAGGTTTCTCTGTCGCATCAGCGCGTTCCTTGATAGACTCTTGCTTTCTAGGCGATGGGTCGTCTGCCACTCGATGGAACAATATGGTTCCTATATAAGTTAATGTATTTTTGTGGTGTTTATCGCTAAATAAGATCCCTTCCATGATGAATTTGGATAGGAAAGGTATTGAAGTTGATTTGCTTCTCTGTCCCATTTGTCACGAAGACGTTGAAACAACTAATCATACCTTCTTCAATTGTGAGATGGCGAAAGACTTATGGGCTTTATTGGCTAAATGGTGGGAGCTTGATATTCCTTTTTGCGAGAATATTTCAGAGTGGATCACGTGGTTAGATTCTTCTTCTCTTTCTAGCAAAGCTCGGTTGATCCTTGATGGTGTGGGAGGAACTCTTTGATGGTCCATTTGGAGCTTCCGCAATAGATTGATTTTTTCTAATTCTACTCCCAAGAAATCCCAAGTTTAAACTTTGGGGTAACATTGTTTCGCAATCGTTTTTATGGATTTCTTCTAGAAATCCCAAGTTTAAACTTAGTTGGGTAGGTTGATTAAAAAACCCTCTAGCAACTATAGCTCTCCTGTAATTGTTCTAGCTTTTTGCTAGTTTTAATTCAAAGCTGCCTATATATATATATATATATATATATATATATATATATATATATATATATATATATATATATATATATATATATATATATATATAGAATGAGGTTCATGTGAGATAGTTTTTAAACTAAGATAGTGTAGGAAGCCATAGAAGAGATGCCATGTGGAAATAATGTTTTTAGTTTGAAATTTAATTGTAAAAATAAATTAAAGGGTATAATTGGTACTTTAGTCCACCTTAAAAGTAGCTTGCTTATCTCTAAAATTGTTAAACCGTCTCTCTGTTCAATCATAAATCTCAAAAAGTCTCAAGCTTCCATATTGATATAAAAAAGTTTCGTTGCAAAATTTAAAAACTAATCCGTGATCTCCCTTCTTTAATATTTCTCGTGTTTCATGCATTCTACAACGCCACCCAAAATTCATTTCTATTAGCCATCCACGTCAATGTTTGTATTCTACATACTGCGACACTAACGGTAAGATTTGGAACCAAATCAGGCGTAATATGAAAGTATTGAATGGCGAGATTGACGACTTTCATGTTTATCTTCTTCTATTTTATGACAAGCTTTCTTGTTTCGAAGTTGTTGATGTTTGTATTCTACATACTGCGACTTTAACGGTAAGATTTGGAACCGAATCAGACGTATTATGAAAGTATTTAATGACGAGATTGACGACTTTCGTGGTTATCTTCTTCTACTTTATGACATGCTTTCGTGTTCGAAGTTTTTGTGATCAGGCGATGTTTATTTTTATTTTGTTGGAGTCCATGACTAATTTGGTTATCAAGTATTTGTAAGCGAATTTGTATCAGTATCGCTTTTATTTAGTTATTCTTTGCGAATTACGATACATGAACCAATGGATCATAGTCGTCACTCGTCTATCAACTTTTAATTTAGAATGTGTATCAATTCATCACTTATATATATTTTACCGGGAAACCCTTTATCAAAAAAAAGTTCATCACTTATATATGTATCATTTGTTGTTTAGGCGATAATTTGTATTCTCAGTTTCATAAATCGATACATCGGCAATAAATTTTATAGCAAATTTAAATTTGTGTATCCACTTTTGTTTTCGTGTATCGTTATCGTAGTTAGCTTGTGATGTATCAAATATTAAACTTCAACTCATCTCTAATAAATTTATGAGTATTTGAATCAAAGTCTAATAAATTCAGTAGTTTATGTGTATTAAAGTTTCTAATGTGTAACACTATAAACTAAATGGATTATGTGTATGAGCATTTCTAATAAGTATCATAGTTTTGAGTGTGTATAGATTTGCGTCAATAACAAAATCTTAAATTGGTTTCATATAAAAGAGGGTTAAATAATTATGATTTACGTATATGACTTTTTAGTTAGAAACCATACATGAAAAATGAATTTTAAACAGCAAAAGGAAGTTCGAAAATCCAAAGAAAAATACGGGCTGAAGTCAGGCGCGTGATTAAGCTAGAAATTGTGATGTCAAATTTGCCACTAGTTTAAGGTTATTTACCAAAGTGCCATTTTTGATATTGATGCACCATCTTACGTTAACCGCCCTCTATATATATATATATATATATATATATATATATATATATATATATATATATATATATATATATATATA
>LBNU01026917.1:116541-135692 GCA_014162995.1 Artemisia annua | reverse complement strand
TTTGGAAAAGAGCCATGCAACGGTAATATATTTAATGCAACGTTCACATTTTCCTTTACACCGAATCGGTGTTGCATCCCGATTTCCATGCCGCTGGCATGAAACCGAGCCAGTGTTTATGTGATGCCGAGCATCACCGATTGATGCCGAGTGATTTTCACAAACGATGCCACCACCCTAAGTAGCTTTCCGACTATAGTTATGAATCCTATGGTACTTTTGAGATATTGAAAGAAACTAATAAATGGTAATCTCACTTACCATGTGGGTGCAACAAGAGAGTGATTACTGATCCAACACTTTTTAAACATTTTTTTAAACGTAAGCCCACAATTTTTATTTAGCACATGCTAGAGTCTAGCAATCATAATTCTTTTTCTAAAAAGCCAAAGAACTTAAATATATAAATAAGAAAAAGAAGAATACAACCTAAACATAAACCCACTCACCAATCACCTTAGACTAACCTAAACCCAAACACCCCAAACCAGAAACTAAACCCAAACACCCCAAAACAGACCTAAGCCAAACAGACACAACACAACCACTATACTCAAACTCAGACGGCCTCCACTGCTATCAAAATGAAGAATTCAGAAACATGAGACATGCGTGAATACTGGACCAATATACAAAACCACAATATACAATGGGCCACCCATGAACTCGAAAAACAAACATCCACATAGAAACTGATAACAGGAGCAAACCACACTACTCACACTCAAAATTGGAACCAAGAAACCACATCAGCTCCTCACTGAGAATTACACCAGTGGTCATCTGCCATAATCGAGCCACAATTGTATGGCCTCTCTATCCATTTTTCCCATCTGAAGTTCCGCTTCTTGGACCTCCTACAAATCTACTCGAAGGACCTCAACTGTACTTCGTGAAAAACTCAAAATTGAGTCACACTTATTTTTAAACGGATCAAAATCCTCTCAAGTTGAGAGTAACTTGATTGATCATGTTGGCCAATCATAATTTAGATAAATGTATAAAAGTTTTTCTTTAGTTGAATTCAAGGGGGCCCATTTATATTTATCTTAATTGCTATTGGTCAACATGACCTATCAAGTTACTCTCAACTTAAGAGGATCTTATTCCTAATAAAACACCTAGGCATTCCTGTTTTTCCAAATATAATATCCGGTAACCCATAATAACGCTTGCCATAAATCTTTCGTTTCACTATTCACCACGGATCCACCTGTATGCTTTAGCATCTCACATGTTGTGAACCTATCAACCGGACCCATACCCTACCAAGCAAAGTCAACTCCCAGACTTTTTGAGCATTTTAGCAGTTATAATTTACGTAGTAGTTTGTGAAAACATTAGCTTTCCAATTATGGTTATGAATCCTATGGTGCTTTTTTTAATCGTAATCCCACAACTTTTATTTAGCACATGATAGGGTCTAGCAATTATAATTTACGTCGTTCTTTAAGGAATATTGTCGATCTGATCGCCTTATTAATGTAAATTTCAATAAGAATTTTAATCGTGCCTTGAGGCTTGATGTATTTAGTTGCTTATTGTCTTATGAGTGTAAAATTAAGTGTCATAATGAATCTTTTATATAATAAAAGAATTACATCATTTCGGAGTTTTTTTGCCAGAACAATCTTAGTGAAAAAACAATTGGACCAATCAGATTGCTCGATTTTGACACATAGGTAAAATCTAACAATATGATTGGCCAATAAAAAGTCAAAATTGAATTGATTTTGGTCAAACTTTAATAAATTTGGTGAAGAATTTGATTGAGGAACAAAAACACATAAAAATATAGGTGTCAAATTTATAAAAATAAAAACTTAAAAAAAGAGGAGGTAATTAATAAAACTTTAGTGGTTGAATTTTAAATATATTATATGGAGTTAAGTGTAAAATTATAAGTCTCCATATTTTTTAATAACTTTAGATAATAAACAAATAACCCCTTACACTTTATACCTCCTACACTTTATAATATGAACTTTGTTTACAATTATATGAGTATTAGTATTTGTTTGAGACTTCCATCCTTTAAACTTACAAAATTTTATAAATGTACGAATTAGTTTTAATATACGTTAAATACTTTTAAAATAAATATTAGTTTTAAACTTTCATCTATTAAAATATCTTTTTAATATGTAGGTTAAATATAAGTAAGAACTCATGTTATCTTATTAAAAGTTTAATCTATACGTACACGGGTTTGAATATTAAATACAGTTAAATTATTGTTAACGGTAATATAAATATCAAATGGTAAGTACGAGTTAAAGTGATATGAAAATAAATATAATTATTATTTAAAGTTTATATACAGATATCCGGGAAAACATTTTTAAAAAACTTTACGGAGTATATTTTAACTTCATCAACGCTCATTATGTGCTACTAAACTCGCACATTTTGTACAACATGATATCAATAGTTAAAGTTAAACAACANGTTTGAATATTAAATACAGTTAAATTATTGTTAACGGTAATATAAATATCAAATGGTAAGTACGAGTTAAAGTGATATGAAAATAAATATAATTATTATTTAAAGTTTATATACAGATATCCGGGAAAACATTTTTAAAAAACTTTACGGAGTATATTTTAACTTCATCAACGCTCATTATGTGCTACTAAACTCGCACATTTTGTACAACATGATATCAATAGTTAAAGTTAAACAACAACATCAACCTCCACATTAATATCTATGTCAGCTAAAAAAAGTTAAATCTTTCATCCAATAAAATTTTTACAAAATATTAATTGATATTAATACATAATGAAAAACTCATGCATACTTATTAGTTGTACTTATATTCACAGTTAAATTCTTATATGTCCATATAGTAAACAAAAATTTTAAAATAAATTTGATTTATGTGTAAACTCATGTGATCAAAGAACCTTTGACCCAATAACATTATGAGGAGACACGCTCAAGAATCCAATAACATTATGAGGAGACACGCTCAAGAATCCAATAACATTATAAGGAGACATGCTCAAGAATCCAATAAAAGGTTGATGCCACGGTTATATTTACAATTTATGCTAACTATTTTTCTAACTTTCGCACATATTGATGCTCTAACTTTTTAAAATATACATAAGATTTTCTGTTTTTAAAAGATAATACTATATAATTAATTCTTTCTGGAAAAACCCCGTGCATGCACGGGTATTATAACTAGTTGGTTTAATATGTAAATATTGCATGATTTCATCTCCTTGATATCTAGTTTGCAGTTTCATGCAATTTATCTTGTTCAGTTTTTCAATCTACCAAATGCTTTCAAGATCTAAAATTTTATTTGTCTATATCTTGTAAAAAGAATTACTGTATTAATTTATTGTAATATTAATGTAACAATCTATGTTGTTATTTTAATCTCAAATTGCATGAAAATTATTAAATTGTAGTTTTAGTTTTTATATAAGTTAAGGACATACAAAGTTACCTTCAACTTTAACTTATAAATTAAAATATCAACGACTATTAATTCATTTGTTATAAATATGTTGTTTTTAAGACTTTATTAGGTTGTTGATTATAAACTCGTTATACAGGTGGTGAAGCGCTTGTTGCAACCATTTGTCACGCCTGAAAACTTTTAGTATCCAATTGCAAAGTTGAACGAGGCATGTCAGAAGAACGAGTTGAAGCCAAAAGCTATTGATATGTGGAGTCAAACAGGGGAGTTTGAAATCTACATAGACAATGAGATGGTTGGGACAGGAAAGTACAAGTCGAAGAAGATGGTTGCGTTGAATAAGGCTACAAATGATACGTACAATTACTTGTTTGGGAAGCTTGGGAACAAAGATGGTGGTGTCGGAGGCTAATCAACACGCCTTTGAATACTAGTCTTTGTATCAAACTAAACGAGCTTTTGCGTTTCAATTGACTAAAAAGGAAAAACTCACTTATTTTGGAATGAAGAATCAGAGAGCTATTTGAAAAAAGAACAAGATATCATATATATTCATTTTAATCAAGATATATCAATTACAAGCACAGACATACATGTTAAACAATCAAAAAGGCATATGCAAGCATGACATTTAGCCAACGATAAAAGATAAATCACGTATAGTAAAGTGTTGTTTGAGTGCACAGTTATGATAAAATATACTTTTAAAAAGTAATCAAATTTGTTACTCGTACTATTCAAATAAAGAATCTAGTATAGATAATATACTATTCTTATATTCTATTGGTTCTTTGCCATGGGGATGCTACTTCTGTGAACACTATTAAAAAGGCACTTGGCAATTTTAGTAGAGTATCTGGGCTTTATCCTAATTTGAGCAAGAGTACAATGTTTTGTGGAAGTCTTAATAGGGAAGAAGTTAAAAGTATTCAGTCTATTCTACCTTTCAAAATAGGCAAAATGCCAGTGAGATATCTGGGAGTTCCTCTTGTTGATAAAAAGATTGGTATTAAAGACTGTAAAGGGATGATTGATAAGGTAAGACAGAGGCTCAATGATTGGAAGAATAAAAGCTTATCTTATGCTGGAAGAAGTCAACTAATTGCATCTGTTCTATCTTCAATGCAAGTGTATTGGGGTTCTGTTTTCAAACTCCCAAAAGCTGTCATTAATGATATTGAGAAAATGTTTAAAGGATTTATTTGGTGTAATGGGGAACTCACTAGAGGTAAAGCAAGGGTTGCATGGAAGGAAATTTGCAAACCAAAANCCAAGTTGTTTTATTTGTGTTTATAAGAACAATGGTGGGACTTTTCATTCGTCTTTTCCTTATACTTTCACCATTGGAGTACTTTAATTTGTATTTCAATTAGTGTACATTTTCTCATGTTGCTGATATCTTTGTCCTTGACTTCCTCAAAAGAAGTCCATACATCTTTGAATACTACTATCGGAATCAACACACTTCAACGCAAGTTCCTTTTGTCAAAAAAAATAAAAATATATAGCCTAATAACTTTTCATAACTAAAACAATCCTATACATGACTTACAACATCATGTATTGGCAAAGGAACAAGATCCTCTCAAGTTCAATTTGAACTTGATAGATCATGTTGATGTTTTTGTGAGGAGGAAATAAAAGTGGGCCTTTTAATGTGGGACATTAATTTTACTTTAATTCAAAATCCTCCTCACAAAAACTTAACATGATCTATCAAGTTCAAAATGAACTTGAGAGGATCTTGATCCATTGGCAACTCTAAAATAGTCCAACATCCTCGGCCAGAAACCAAACTTAATAACTCCAAAATTGGCTTGCGAATAATCCTTCAGGTTGTTAAAAACTCCGATTATCCATACCTAGGGACTGTAAGGCCTAAAGCTTGCTTATAGTGCCAGATACATATTTTTTTTAAAAGAAATACAGTCACTAACAAAAATTAAAAAACGGAATCTTATGGCGTGCATTTTGAAAGTGACTTACTATTGCAACTTGAAGAAACCTAAATCATACAATCGGAGAACTCGTTGGTCAATCGGTTTTCTAACACAACTCCTAACGTACTTCTAGAATATTTATTATTTTGACCCTATGAACAAACATAGGTGTTTCAATAATGTTGGTTGTTTGGCAAATTCGACTATATAATAAGTAAGAGATACAACAATGTTTATTATACTTACTTTCGCTTCTACACTTGCAATATAATTTTGTTATGGTTAATAAGTTACCTTATCGAACTATTCAAAACCGACAATTTTACCCCTAAATCACAACATAATCTTATCACTTAAAACTAATCATCGTAATACACATCCAAACACTCCCTAACAATAAAGACAAGTAATCAAAGCATTAAATAACATACACAAATAAACAACTCCATAATTAACTTTCTCGATCTCATACGCAACACTAGTAATCCGAACGATAACTTAATCCTAAACAATAACATAAGCAAATCACTTAAAACTAATTATCATAAATGCACATCCAAACACTTCTTAAAAGTACTAATTATCCTAAATGCACATCCAAACATTCCTAATACACGAAACAAGTAAACAACGTATAGTAACTCTATCATTAACTTTCTCAATCTCATTTGCCAAGGAAAAATCTATTTGTAAACACTAATCACTTAAATCTAACTATCATAGAATGCGTATCCAAACACTCCTATAAGTACTACTAATTAACATAAATGAACATCCAAACACTCCTAATAAACAAAAGAGCGATAAGAAACATACACAAGTAAGCAACTCTAGGATTATCCTTCTCAATCTCATTAGCAACACGCAGAATGGGCGCAATAGAAGAAAGCGAAGACGGAACAAGCTCACTATCAATCTGATCCGTATTCGGATCAAACATCGTCGAACTCCTAGTCATGGAACGTCTGGATAAGGACCTAGGCGGTCCAACGGCATCTTTCGTCCCACTCGTACTCGCCATTTGCACGAAAATAAGCGAAAACGAAAACTATGTGTTGTTGTTGTTGTTGTTGGTAATGTGTAATGGTGAAACATATTTGTATTAAATTTGAAATGAGTGAGGATATACTTTGCTTGTTAATGTGGTAACTGATTAAGCAAGGAAGGAATTAGAGGTAAGGAATATTGGTATTTTTATAGGGTTTTAAATTTGGTATAAAAGAAATGACAGAGTGTGGCTTTTGGCTTGTGGAATAGGGAAAGTGTGGTACGAAGATGACTGTGTGAAATTGCTTTTTGTTTTATTCCCGCCACTTTTTATAAGGAATAAAACAGAGAAGTGTTTCAGAATGTTGTTGATTGCAAGTGGATAATTTTGGTAACAAAGAAAGAAATCAGATACGGCTAAAAGTTATGTACGAGCAAGGTGTTTCTCGTTGAGAAGATTTAATCTGGATTATATAACTTTTTTTTTTTTAAATCATAAAATGTATGAATGTTGTTACATTTTGCAATTTAAATATGAAAAAGGTGCATAATAATAATAATAATAATAATAATAATAATAATAATAATAATAATAATAATAATAATAATAATAATAATAATAATAATAATAATAATAATAATAATAATAAACAAAAAAACAAGTTTCAGCAATGCCTATCATGTATTTATGTCAAATCGATAAATGTGTGTAAATGTTTATTATAAGATGTGTGTTGAAGGCATTGGCTAAAAGTATTAGCAGAAGAGATATATACTCAGCAGGGTTCAATGACCAGAGTAAACTATGTGATATTTTGGATGATAATGGATGGAAGTGGCCTCAAGAGTGGAATCACAAATATACTTGCTTACAATCTGTGACAGTTCCTGTTCTATCTAGTATGCCAGATGTTCCTATTTGGATTACTAATAATGGAAGAGAGGTTAAGTTTGCAACAAGTCAAGTTTGGAAAGACATGAGGTGTGATGATGCTAAGGTGAGCTAGTGTAAACTTGTTTGGTATTCTCATTGTATACCAAAACATAGTTTTGTACTTTGGATGGCAATAAAAAAAGAAACTACTCACACAAGATAAGCTGCTTAAATGGTATCCTACAAAAGATCTGAAATGTCCTTTGTGCAATAATGGTGCAGACTCTCATGACCACTTGTTCTACCAATGTAAGTATGCACATGAGGTGTGGTGTACAGTTAGTAAAATGGCCAGAATTAACTCAACTGCTACAATTTGGGAGGATCATGTGCAGGAGATGTGCAGAATTCAAAGTCATAGAAGTATTTGGAGTATAATTAAAAAGCTTTGTTTTGCTGCTACAACTTATTTCATATGGCAGGAAAGAAACTATAGAGTATTCAGACAAGAAAAAAGAGATGAAAGCTGTTTGATTAAGGATATCAAAAATGAGACAAGAAGCAAGCTAATGACCATTAAAGTCAAGCCTACTAATGCAGTAAAAGAAGCTTTGGCTCTTTGGGAAGTGGTAGTGGAAGTATACTAAATAGGCTTGGTTTGAAGATTTTAAGAGGTGTTTGGGACAGGAATGCAATCCTGCATAACAAATTCTGACATAATAAAAAAGGTCAGTTCTCTTATAACTGATCTAAGCTCAGAATGCAGAGGTTATATGATTGGATGCCTCAAGAAAAGGTTATATACCTGTTACTTTCATTTCTTACTCATCAGAATTTGAAGGTATTTTAGCTCACCTACAAAAGATGGCCTTGTATCTTGATTTCTCTTTAGCCTGTGACTCTAATAAGTTCTATTTAAGCCATTAATAGGCCTTTGTTAGGTAATTGATTGTTGAATGGGGAATTATTGGTTAGCAGGCTAGACAAAATCATAAAGTAGGTTTCCTTTTGTGGAGGGTAAGGTGAGTTGGTGGGCAGTGTATGGAGATAGGGATAGTGAGGAGTGAAAGATGAACCTACTTGGTCCTATCTATACACTGCCAAGGAGGAATGGTTGGTATTCACGGTAGGGTGTGTGTTCCCAATTTGTGTGAAGCCATTGTAGTAAATGGAAATGTAGCACAATTGGTATAGCCCCTAACGTGGAGAGGTTATGGGTGCCTAGTGAAGCCATTAACCTATTCTTCTATGCTTACTGTGGGTGTTGGATGAGTGAGCATGGGAGGAGGGTAAGATGGAAATGTAGCTAGATGGTTATGGTGCAATTATGGTGAATAGTCATACTTCTGAGGAATGCTGATAAGTATTGAATGAAACAAAGAATGGAATACTATGTCATGACTCTGAGATAGTTTTGTCAGACATGTTACTGAAATGTCTGGATTGGATGTATTTGTTGTTTACTTTCTGTTATGGGGATGTCCATACAGTTAGTTGTGTATCTTGTATTTGTACAATTTTTGGAGTATTAATATATTTCACCTTTGCACCAAAAAAAAATAATAATAATAATGTGTCTTATTAGTTTGATATGTATACAACGTAAGAATTTATTTATTTATTTATTTATTTATTTTTTAATATCTAACAATTTACCATTTGAACTATAGTTAATAGCTTTTACAAGTTTCATGTTTACGGTTGTTATTAGGATGGAGAAGATAATAGCTACTTTGTTAAATGTTTTAGTAATTTGATTGACTTAAAATGCAAGAAAAAAGTTTATTTTTTAGCAAGATTACCAGTTTATGCCATAATATATTAATTTTGTGTCTCATAATATATTAATTCACATGTCAACATTAAAAATGCATATGTTATTTTTGTGTGAGAGTTTAGTAAAACAAAGGAGGAAGTTAATATTATAGGTAGATATAATTCCACTTCAATCAGAATGTCAAATTAAAACCGAACTGCATATTCCGATTCAGCCCATTGAGTTTGCGGTTCAGTCTTGGTGTGACTAACATCCCTTGTAAAAAATTTAACCTCAATTATAAAAAATAAAGTGTAATGCCTACTCCAAATCAACCAGCAAGTAAAAATATTTTGTCATGTCTCTCAAATTGCCAATTCCAACTAATGGACAAATCTCCAGTAGAAAAGAACTGGAGTACCAAACTTTAACAGTATCGCATAAACTAGTTCACATCTAAAAGAAGGGCAATTGTCAATTTACTTTCAAAATTATGCTTCATATTGGACTACATCAAACTTAACCGGAAAACCTCACCGCATACATCAATCGCATCTTCAATAGTTTCAATTAGTAAAATTCTTAACTCCACTTGACCTAGGATATACACCTTTATACTTATGCCGGATAGAACTTGAACAGGTAGAAACACGTAAGAGATGCACCTTTATATTGATAGGCCAGAGCCCCCTTGGTGCTCTTTCGATAATATGTAACCTTTTTAGCATTTTCTGAGACAAAACCATCTATTGAGAATCTGGATGTGATTTGTACACTGCCTAAATTACTTCAAGCACCACATGGCTCATTGTGTATCGTACCATCTATTGTTAAGATTGTCACCCACATGTTAGCCGCACACAAGCTTATGTGATGTTATTTGCACATGATCTTATGTTATGTTAGTTGCACACAAGCTTATGTGGTTATATAGGTGAATGTGTAAATGAGAGAGTGATTATAATAAAATCAGTTAAAATTTCACACCACTGAATTAACATACATGTTATTCCCTTCCGCAAGATAGGTGAATATTGCATTTACTTTTTTCCGTTCAAAAACAAGAAATTGAAGATAAGGCACAGATCACAAAAGTAAAATTGCCTTAAAGGAGCAAGTACGGATCACAAAACACCAACCAACTGTTTTCATCTCTAGGCAATTATTTAAGATACAAAAGAAACAACAACATGATTGACGATCAATAACTTAATAGAGTACTTCAACGCCCAATAAACAACATAATACAAATAAACGAAAAAATGGTTCTCCTGACGACCGGAATTTTAGAAAAACTGACACCCAAATATATATAGCTTTAGACATGAAGCTTTTATTCAAAAAGTAGACACATTCATCTAATAAATCAAATTCTTCCAGCAGGCATAGATCACGGATATATGTCACATAAAGTACACGTAAACTAACCTCGATTTCAGAAAATGATGTCTTCGTCTTTCTGATTACCCACCAAGATGTTATGTGCAGCATTCATTGAAATCCCTCTTTCTAAAGAAAGATGCTCAACAACTTGATCTTCGGCAAACTGTTTAGCATTTTTCATCTGCTTTTCAATCTCCCTCTTTTTGAAAGCTTGAATCTTCTTCAGCCTAAAAAAATCTTCTCTCTCCAGTTCATCGAGCTCACCTTTGATGTAACTTATGGTGTTTTCTAACCTTGGTTTGACCACACTCTCTAAAGCATTAACCCTACGGTTTGTAGTCTTGATTGCTTCATCAAGTGTTAAGAACGATGTTTGAAGAGATGCAAGTTCAACAAGAACCTCAATTGCTTTCACATATGCAGCTTTACAACCTTGCACTTGTTGCCCGCCTCTAGCTAAACCAGTCAAATCATTTTTAGTTTCCGCTTCGGAATAATGGTCAAATTTAGGGAGTTTGACACCAGCAACGTTTTCAGTGCGTGACTTGACTTTGAGAGTTGCGGTTTTGACGTTTTCAAGAACAACATATTTGATGTTGTCACCAGCAACATATTTTGCTTCGGTTAAAGCAAAGGCGGATGATTTCATAACGGTTCCCATTGATTCTTTTGTTGCGACAATCTTCTTGAGAATGGCTCGGAACTGGACAGTTAGAGCATCACTCTTTTTCTTTAGAAGAGCATGGCCTCTGGTTGCACCGATAAGACGAGCCTTAATGACTCCAAGCACTGTGACAGTTGGAACAACATTCAAACGCTGGCCCTGGCCGGCCATCTTGTCGAATATGTAAACCTGTGAATTATAAGAGCAACCAAAATGCACAACTTAGCACAACATAGCACAACAATACAGCTATAGAAGAGTTGTAGACATAAGGGGTGTTTGGATGTGTGTTTTAATAGAGACTATGTGATTTTGAATAATAATATAAGACAATCAGTTGTAATAGACCAAATTTTTTGGATGTGCTAAAAGTTGTCATAGATATTCTTGTGAAAAAAGGAGATACATCTAACGAGATGTGAGCAAAAGTCTCTCAAATTAGGTTCAAATAATGGTAATCAAGTATTTTTATATCACCCTTTGATATTTAGTTCATTGTACCAGTATGAAATCATTGATCCGAAACTGATTATTTGACCTTTAAATGATCAGAAACAGAAGCTGTTAACGTTTCTCTGAAGATTAAAACCTGGCTGTTACTAATAGGAGGCAATACTAAAAAAAATCAATTCAAATCGCAAATCCAAACATACCATGTGCACACGGAGATGGGCATGTCAATATACCATGATGTATATTTGGTCAGGGTCGACCCGATGGAAGAAAAATTAGAAATCATAAATCAAGATAGTTTGATTTTGCACTAGCATAGACCATGTAACGGTCCATATATTGGACTTTAGAACACTGCTGAACTAACCACCACACTAACAGACACTCATTTATACCCGACTAAGTAATAACATAATAACATGTCATTTCGCCCACTTCAACCTCTAGATTTTTAAAACAGTTAGATCACTATCCTTCCATTCGAATACTACAAGGTGTTACAGCCATGAATCTTATCACGGGAGTAACTAGTTCGCTTATCTTATCAAGGCCTATATTATTAACCAACATCCTTACTAAGCACCACAATTGCCAAGCCTGCACTATTTTATCTGTCTCTGCCATGCCTACTTCTACACGCCTACTTATTCAGGTTCTAAGAATAATAGCAAAACCAGTTCAGAAGTTGAAGGAGAAAAATTATTAGGGTTAATATACATGGTGATCAAAAAATATACGTTCACGTCACTCGTAATAATTATTAACTAGTGATCCGAATGTCACTTCTTAATTCTTATAAGTTGAGTAACTTAATTGAACAAAAACACGAAGTTAAGTAACCTCCATGTGTAATTGTTAGCTTTTGAAAAGAGGAGTCTTATATATGTAATCATTGTAATAGTTTAAGGTTTGGATGTAGTTTTACGTTACGTTAGTACTCGTTAGGTTAACGTCTCGTGACTAATGTGGCGTACAATATTAAACCAAAACATAACTGAGATCCAATCCTACAACCAAAATACTAAAATCATTTAGGATCATAACCTTCTACATTAACAATTTGCATAACCTAAAGATCTAAACTATATAAAAACTGACTATCAATCATATTAAATATATATTTACATAAGAAAAAACTTATAAATCACAAAGATCTAAACATCAAATTAAACTACACAATAACAAAGTGACAGATCACAGATATATGAATGTTTAATAAATGAATAATGAGAAATTAGATCTGTAATGAAGAATAAAGGATGATTGATTACTTGATAATTAGGGTTTGATGATTGTAATGGAGACGAAGATCATATACCAGATACTGATGATGATCGAATTGGGGAAATTTTGTTTTAGTTTTGTTGATTGATGATGATGTTGTTGTTTAATGGGCCACGTCTTATTTATATCTTGATATTTTGTATCACGTGCTGATTTATCATTGTGCGGGTAAAGTTTCTAGTCTTAGCCCATTAATGCTGTTTCTAGTCTTGGCCCATTTAATGTCGAGCATTGGATACCCAAGTTATATGGCTCGTTGTAGCCTTATAACCCGACCGCATCGCCCTAGGTGTTCATCGGTTCGATTCTCGGGTTAATTGGTTTATTCAGTTCGGTTGCTCGGTTAATTTTTTTTTTGTCATAACCGAAAACCAAACCGAACCGAAAATATCTGTGACCGAACTGAACCGAGAACCAAACCGAAGTTTGGTTCGGTTATGGGTCAAAACCGAAAACCGAAATTTGCCCTTGAATTACACCATTTATATATATATTTTTTTTAAATTTAATTATATAGATTTTTGGCAAAAAAATTATTTCAAGCATAAAAAGTGTTTTTTATATTAGGGTAAAATTTTAATGGTCTTTTTTTTATATATATAATAATATAAATATATAAAAAAATAAATATATACTTATATAAATTCGATTTTTGGTTCAGTTTTCGGTTCAGATAGCCAAAACCATATCCAAACCGAAAACCGAATTTTTAGCTCGGTTCAGTTCGTTTTGACAAATTTGGTTCGGATCAATTTTCGATTTATTCGGTTTATTACCTCAACCATGAACACCCCCTACTATCACCCTATGGCACGAGACCGTATTCCAATTATAAGGTATGATGTTAAATTTACCGGTCAAGCCACAAGGGTCTTTTTTATTTTTTTATTTTTTATTTTTTTTTTATTTTTTTTTTTTTTTTTGGTTTTGGTTTAAATGTGAGGCCAAGAGTGTCCTATAACTTTAGTGATTGAGGAGAGTGTTTTTGAGTACTGGTTGAGTTATAAAGAAAAATATTAAAGTGACAACACTTTTTACTATAACACTGTCAGATAACACCATGAGTACCTAGCGCTTTAAGAGTACCTGATGCAGTCGGGTGTTATAGACTCATGTTATAGGAAATGATACTGCAATATCCGTTTTTCACCCTATAACTCAGCTCACAAATAACTTTCCTCGTCACTCAAATTATAGGACACCTTAAGGGCCCATTTTTTTTTATTATTCAAATAAAACAACCCATATTTCATTAAATTGAAAATAAGGATACATTTATAATACGAAATTGATAATACAATCTAGTGATTAAGGTTCCATAGATGCTCCACAATATCTCTTCGAAGATGGTTGTGCACTTATGCATCACGAAGTTCTTTGTGCTTCTTTCGTTGTGTGGTGCATCTTTCAACCCAAGTATGTTGCAAATTCAGTTATGGATTTACGTACAATTCGTTAAATTCACTAACCGTGAATTTATGATATTTTAATATCATGTTATGCAATATGGTGCAACAATACATGATTCTTTGTAGTGTGTTGACTTGGTAAGCACATGCGGGTTGTTGTAAAATTCTCCAACGATTTTGAAGGACTTAGAAAGCTGTTTCAATATTTTTTCTTCCACTTTCTTGAACTCTTTTAAACTTCAATGTTTTTTCATCTCGTGCGATTGAAATTGTCTTGACAAAAGTAGTCCGCTAAGTAGTAACCTTATTCATATGTGTTTCCATTTACTATAAACGAAGCTTCCGGAGCAACATCGTCAATAAGGTCATCAAATTATTTTGAAGTATATAGAACATTGAGATCGCTATTTGCTCCAGCAACACCAAAAAGGTATATTGTGTTGAAGAGATACGTGTGTTAAAATGGTAGAAAGAAAGGGTATTTATTGCATATTGTTAATTTATGAAGAAGAAGAAGAATAAAATAAATAAATAAATAAATGGCATGTCTTCTGGTTTGGAGTCATACAGATGGTGAAAACGTGCTTATAATTTAGCTGTCATTAGACAATGTTACAACTTTTATCTGTCGTTGAAGGCTATCATGTGAATTAGGATATTAATTTGTTTCCATAATAAAAACACATGCAAAGTTTATTTCAATTTATTTAAAATATGCAAAGATTCAGATATCAACTCCAAGCACATCTTGCTCAACCAGAACTTAAAGTCGAAACCCTCTTGACAAGTCATCCCAATATCGCTAGTGAAGCACATTTGATCAATTGCTACTACACAAACATTCACGGTAACAAGAACCTTTGATTTATAGAGGAATCTGTACTTTCTTACGTCCTACACCACACTTACGCGAGTGACTATATTTTGCTACTATTGATATGTATTCATAGAAAAGCAATGACATATATTTTGCTACTATTGATATGTATTCATAGAAAAGCAATGACAGAGACCTAACATACATGCCTAAACCATTAATAATTTGACACGTCACTTATGCATTTTCTCACTCTAAATATTCACTTTTGATTATTCCCCATGCATCTTGTTCTTAAGCATATCTTTACTCATGCATTTTTGTAATGTTATTTTATCACAGTAAAAAGGTAAAGTATGTCTTTACAAGACGTAAAACATATATCAGTCCTTGCATGCCAATTCAATCACTCATTTTTCACCTTCAATGGTTTGTATCCACATTTCAGGTTGCAATTCTAAATCTCAATTTCGTTACTATATCCAACAACAACATACCCAATCCTTCCGGGGCGAGGTATGGGAGGTAGACTATATCCGACACGTATGGGAGGTAGACTATATCCGACACAGATTAACTCAGTCTTTCAATGTTAAATTATATGGTATAGTCTTATATTTGAACCACACACCGTAATCTATGTTCTTTCACAATAAACAAAACACTGCTGTGAACACTGATCTAGAAAGCACCCAAAACCCGTCACTATTAACAAGATAATACAACATCGACAACCATGGGAAGATCGCCAAATCTAGTTCAAAAATCCACGATGATTGGGGGAGGGTGGGGTGGGGTATGGCAAAGGGGGGCAAACTGAAGATAAAAAGGATGCAATGAAAACCAACCAGAACGATACGGGGTTGAAATCCACCTGGATAATTGGCTTCATGTCCTGTCGCTGACAAAATAGCCAGAAACATAAGACCATAAATATATACATAAGTACAGTTAGTTCATATATATAGTAAAAACACTACGTATCTATTAAGTAATATGATATGTCTCGAGTAAAGACATTTACAGGCAATTTCCTCTCACTATAATTTAGAAAAAGAAAAGAAAAAAATGTTATGATCTAGAATCTACTACCAGAAGCCTCTATTAGAATGTTACAATTTACCATATGGAAAAAGAAGAATCTATACCAGGCCTTTTTGGGTAAACCATTAGAAATATGCCATGTTTTCCAAAGGTTAAAACCTTAAATAAAACCAAAACTAAGCTCACCAGACCAAAATGAGTTCAGATCCGCCAGCCAGCACATTTCTTGATCAGACTTCAAGCCCTTAGACTACGGTTCTTGATGCCAAAAACACCAGTCATTAATTATCAGACAATATGGGCGAACAATTAGAACGATTTTCTTCACCATGCTTATCTTTCGTCCCCAGAATCTGAATCAATAGATAAATACAATTTTGGTCTGACTGAGCGCTTATGATGACGAGAAGTTGAGAAAGGACTATTAGATCTTTCCCTACTTGTCTTATCCGATCTACCATTACTCATCCCAAGAAGCAAAGAAGCTGCATGATGCAACAAATTAGACCCAAAGTTATAATGTTGTTGGGTACAAAACTAACGGGAATTATAACGACCTTTATGATTATGTGATGGGTGATTTTCATGACATAGCACGTACTTTCTCGCTTGTCATGTTTAAGTCGTTAAAAAACTTTTTATATCCAAGTGTGTACGTTATAAATATAGCATTTGTATGCACAAACTTAACATTTGCGTATAAAAAATTCATTTCTGTAGTTTGTTTCTAAGGAATAGGAACCTTTGGTTACAAAATGACCTCAACGGGACACAAGGTCGTCTTTTTGCGACTCGGATGTAGAAAATAAAAAGTACATTGGTTTTTAATGAAACTTACCCTTTGTGTAATCTACCAATAGAGACAACAATGAAAAGATCTTTACTGAAAGTGAGTGACGAGTGTAATTGTAATTCATATAAAGGAATACCTGTATCTGCTAACGAATCCAACGCACCATCCTTCTGTGGTGGTTGCTGTCTGAAATGTAACCCCTTGCTCGGAGCAGCGGCATCAGGTTCACGACGGACGCCACTGCCACTGCCACTGCCACCGCCACCGCCACCGCCACCGCCACCTAGACTAAGGGTTATCCAATCCTCACCGCGAAAACCATTTGAGGTAGATGGTTGATCTGCCAAGTTAACCGGTTCTGTTGTTTCTGAGGCTCTTGTAGGAAGAAATATTTGGAGCGAGGGATCATCGCCTCCAAAAGCCAAGGGATTATCAACAAACCCATTATTTATATCAGTATTCATTGATTGATGTAGAAGATCAGGGACAAGTGATGCAGATGCCATGGAAGTTTCAGCAGCCAATGAGTAGCCGCCACCCATTGATGTAGAACAACTAAGTTGACCATGATGCATGTCAACTAAGGCATCCGTGGGGTCTACATCTGAGCCAAATAACTGAAAACTCGGACCTCCATGATTATTAGAAGGTAATGACCAAAAGGGTACTCCAAAATCTTCTTCATTGGTGTTAAAAAGACCAAGGCATGAGCTTCCACCAGCAACAAGGGAAGGATCTTCAGGTTGTGGGTCCGGGAATCCAAGTGGAATACTAGAAAAAGAAACTCCTTCGGTTTCTGGATTATTGTTTTTATAAATATGTCCAGAAGAAATTAGGTTTTCAACCTCATCATCTGAATCACTCAAAACAATAACGCCTGCATCTCCTGCTGAACCCATAAGGTTTTGGTCTATGAATCCATGGTTTAAAGATAGCGAATCTAGCTCAGCACCATTAGGGGTAGAATAGTCAAAATGCCCGCCACCCTCCTGATTGACGCTGGTATCTTCACCATCCCTACCACTCCCAGTGGCACTGCTGCTCATAGGAATAGCTTTATGACCATTGTTCATGAAGTTTTCTGGTAATTTACTACCAGATGAAAGTGAATTTAGATTGTCAGGTTTTCTAACTTCCCAAAATCCATCTTTATTTTTCTTCATTCCAAGCTTTAAGCCCATAGCATGACCTTCAGAAGTACCTTCCTGTTTGACCTGCTTTAGGGCTTCGGGCTTCGGTCTAGACTCTACTTCCATGGGGACACAAAGAGTGCCATCAGGTAAATGCCACTGCCCGAGATCTCCAAGGCTTTTCCGGTCACCATCTGGCTTGGCACGCCAAGAACCATCTGGCTTCACCTCAATTTCGGTCACGTCTTCCCCACAATCACGCATCTTTGTGAAAAGAAAATATAAAACATCTAGTCAACATTTATTAAAGAACAAAACAGATGAGCCAAAATCACATAAAAATTCCCAACACTACCTTCGATGTTATAGGAGTAAAATACGGGTCAATAATGATATTCTCCAAAGCATAGTTCTTGAGACAAATAGGGCATTGCCACTGCAATCAACCCAAAAGAGAATAAAATTTCAGGATTAATATGTTTATAGATGGGAAAGCCAAAAAAGTCTTGTGGATTGATAAATTACTTGCCTTGCGGGACCGTTGATTCATTTCAACAAACACTTCAAGATCAAAACAGCCCATGTGAGCACAAGGTTTGAATCTTCCAGCAATTTTCATTCTTGAACCACTCATCTGTAGCATACAAGAAAGATAAGTTGCAGCACTATTTAACCAATGCCACATCATGCTTCAAAAAGTACTTTATAAGATGAAATGATGCCAGGTACTTTCACAACTAACTTTTCGTGTTTGGCCAAAATGGTATAAAACTATACAAGTTGAAACAAATATCTTCAGCTAGTCAATTCGAGTGGTTACAGATAGATGCAATTAAACTAAAGTTATTAAAAGAAGTTAGAATATAGTCACTTCGGTCCGTGTTATTAAGCATCAATGGATATAAGAAGAAGTGTTACTTACAGGACATCGTAGATTGACCGATATATTTTCAGCCACAACCTCCAGATCGCTGTCACTGTCAGCATTTTCTGTGGCAGCCCCACCTCCTACACACCGACGAACACGGGCAAGGGCATCTTCAAATGGCTCACCATCAGACTCTTTGGGTATACCGTTAAGAATCTATTAGGGAAAATTGACAAAATAATAGTAAACTGTCAAGAAAAGATAAATAATAATTTTCAATACCATGCTCAAGTTATATATCTTCAATATGAAA
>LBNU01026917.1:81968-111468 GCA_014162995.1 Artemisia annua | reverse complement strand
TATGCAGGATCTTCTCAACAGTCAATTTAATTATAAATTCCAAGTGTTATATCTAGTTGAGGCCGTTTAGATGGGTTAACTGAATGCTTGAATTAATGTGATTTAATTTGTGCATTTTTGTTATTGTTGTGAATGTTGTGAAATAAATGATATGCCTGAAATGTATAGTTACTCGAATACAGATCAGATCTAAGATATATGCTAACAATTGAATAGGTTTGGTATGAACCTGTTTTGGTGTAAACCGACCAAAACAAGAATCAATAGGAAACAAGAATTATAAACTAAACCAACTAGATCTATTGAAGTTGTCACGCCTTAATTGATGGAGTTAGACACATACATCAACAAGCCCTCATTGATGAAGATAGACACAAACATCAACAAGAAATCAATAAGATCTAATTGATTATATACAAGTTTCACACAATCATAAGTAGACACAAGGTGATTTAGCAAAGCATATTTAATGAAGAGCAATCAACAATAATGATAATTGAAGACATAACATAAGATTGAATCAATAAACAAACCATTAAAAGATGTTTATGGAGTGATTCGGATCCTCTAAGTTGCTGGAAAAACACCTACCCTAACCCTAGAATCGGACTTAGGGTTTGGGGCTTGCAAAAAGTGAAGTTATAATGTTATATTTATAGGCTGATTTTCTGTCGGCAAAGGGTGACGGCCTACCTGACGACGTCAGGTTATAAATCTTCTGGGCCATCACTCTCTAAAATATAACCTGACGGCCTACTTTTCCTAACACCGGACGGCGTCAGGTGTTAAATCCTCTGGCCCGTCATTTGAAAATTTGATTCCACTCTTTTGTCAAGACTTTCTGACGGCGTCACCTTGTGACTTCTGACGCCGTCAGGTTGTAAATCACCATCTTTTGAGACTTTGTCGTTTTCTTCACCTCCAAAAACGTTCGAATATGCATGTTTTCCAGAATTCCTCTCAAAAGTACCTAAAATGACAAAAAGAACGATTTAGGGCAATATTTGATCACATTTATACGAATTAGGGATTAAATGACCCCCTAAAAGCCTAACACTTTTTGTCTCATTAATATTGTGCAAGACTTGAATCACATAATATCGAATCTAAACTTTTTAAAGTAAACAAAGTTTTAAAAACAAAGGTTTTCATAATAAATTAAAAAGATGTAAAACTATTCAACCTCCCTTTCTAGTTTTCCACAATTGGTATCAAGGGCCACGTCAAACAAGATTTTTAAAAGGGATAACTAAAATGGCCAAGTTGCCCAATCGATGGGCAATTTTTGCTTAGAAAAAAAATTCTTATATTGACCAGTTGCCCAACGCAACTTTTAAGGGGGGGGGGGACACGTGTCAATTTTTGGGACGACATATGACGATTTTTTAGGCAACTCCGACATTTTTTGGGCAACTTTGTCAAGTTTTGGGCAACCTTGGACGCTTGGCGTCCCACGGGCGCACCATGTGCCCCCCACCCCGCCCCGTTAAAAGTTGCGTTGGGCCACTGGTCAGTATAAGAATTTTCTTTTCTAAGGTCAAAAATGCCCAACGATTGAGCAACTTGGCCATTTTAGTAATTATCCCTTTTTAAAATATATTGTATTTTAAAACTTGTATCGGTCTATGGAATCAGAAAAATATTTAGAAGGGCAAACTATGCAAAGACCACCACTATTTGAAAGTGATGGTTTTCTTTATTGGAAAAGTAGATTCGAAACTTATATGAAATCAAAAGATCTTGATCTTTGGCATGTTATTACCTTTGGTGATTTTCTCCCTATTCAAAATAATCCGAAACTAAAAAGGATGAAATAGTAACTTTTGAAAAACAAAATGATGATTTAAAAAGAAAACTTGCTAAAAATAATGAAGCTAAAATGATTATTTATAATGTGTACCACGTAAAGAATACGAAAGGATCTTTATGTGTGAAACCGCAAAAGAAATTTGGAACTCTTTACTATTAACTCACCAAGGTAATAGTCAAGTCAAAGATAATAAAACAGATCTTCTTGTTCAACAATATGAAAAATTTGTGATTCCGGAAAAGGAATCAATAGATAATGCTTTTTCTAGGTTTAACACTATCATCACAACTTTAAAAGCACTTGCTGAGAATTTTTCTAGTAAGAATTTTGTTAGGTAATTTCTTAGGGCTCTTCATCCAAAATGGTGAGCTGATGTTACTGTGATTGAAGAATCAAAGAACTTGTCAACTCTTCAACTTGACGAGTTGATCGGCAACTTTAAAGTCTACGAAACAATAATAAAGAAAGACTCCGAGATGGTCAAAGAAAAAAGAGAGTAAAGCAAGTCAATTGCGTTGAAAGCTAGGAAGGAATCAAGTGACGAGGATAGCTCAACCTCTGAAAGTGATGACGAAGAATATGCCATGGCCGTAAGAGACTTCAAGAAATTCTTCAAAAGGCGAGGAAAATTCGTTAGACAATCACATGATGAAAGAAAGGCATTCCAAAGATACAAAGATGACAAAAATAACAAGAGCGAAAGGAAGTGTTATAAATGTGGCGACCCAAATCATCTCATAAGAAAATGTCGAATGATGTCAAGGGATCAAAATCAAAAGGCGTTCGTTGGAGGAGCATGGAGTGATAGCGATGAAGATGAGAAAGAAATAACAAAGGACGAAAAATGTCTTATAGCCAAGGCATCCAATGAGGTACTTTCTGAAATCAAATACTTTAGTGATGAAAATCAATCATTAGATGAAGAAGACCTAGATAATGAATATAATAGGTTATGCAAATTAGTTCAAAAGGTTATAGATAAAAATAAGTCACTGATGACATCAAATAAGTACATTTTATTAGCATCATGTATCCTATGTATATTGCTTGTTTTGTATTATTTTATATGAGAATTGATACTTAATCGCCTACTTTTGTAATTCTCAGTTATAAACAAGCATTTGGTGAAAGTTAGCTATTATGGACGTAAAATGGAGCAAAATGATCAAGATTGGAAAAGTCTGCTGAATTGAAGAAATTAAAGACCATTGCCTGACTTTGAAGCATGCGCCGCATCTGATTTTATCATGCGTCACATATGAAACTTTGGTCAACGAAGAAGAATCAACTTGTTCTACTCCAGATAAGCCGCATTACATTTCATACATACGGCATATCACTCTCAAGACATCACCAAAAGATGATCCAAGATACAAGAAAACATGCGCCGCATAAGAGATTGAAGATACACCGCATCTAAAGGCGGTGTACGAATATTCTGGAATATAATAATCTTGGACCCCACGCGAACTTACCTTGATACGACGTATCGGACCAATCCGATGCGCCGTATTGGCCACATACAATCCTTACCGAGAAATCAAGTGAAGATTAGAAGCTTAAAGAAGAAGTCAAAGATTACAAGTCGACACTTGAAGATGCTTTCGTATTTTGGCCGTAAAATCTTCATCCGGACTCCGTTTTAGTTGATTCAAGCGGCCACGGAAAGAGAAAAAGGAGATCTACATGTATCTGATAGAGATGCGGCACATCAGGTCTTTAGATGCACCGTATTTGGAGAGGCTCCATATCAGATTTATAGATGCGCCATATCGGGTCAGTTTCAGACTTGGAGGCTACGTTTACTTATAGATGTGGCACATCTAACTCTCTAAATGCACCGTATCGACCCCGATTTCAGAATCTATAAATACCGGGCTCATTCACGAATTAGGGTATCCTTGGGAACCCTTAGGGCCATTCCCAGACGATCAAAGACCCTCCAAACAGCAGAAGATCAACCTTGAAGACCTCATTATCCTTGAAGAACATCTCTAATCATTGTTATATTTCTTAATAACTCGGTTAGTGTATCGTATTCACTATGTTTCATACTCTAATCATGTTGATTATGTTTATGTACCTTGCTACAGAGATTATGGGCTAACACCCTTAGGTGTTAGCCAAGTTTATGAGTATTTGACGTTTTGATTCGTTTCTAATTCGATTGGTTGCTCAGTCTTCGTTTTGATTACTTATGATAAGTAGTTTTGTTTTATTATATTAGTAAGTTTTAATTCATCAGGATAGATGGGCATGTGATATGTGACTACGGAAAATCATACACACCCCTTAATATTGCTTTCCCATCAATTAAAGTTTATATGATGATGTCTTTGGTGACTTATATTAGTGCATTGATAACCCCTGTGTCTAGCTGAGCATTGCTTGGGCTGCCATACCCCTTCCTCGCCTATTTAGTGCATTGATAACCCCTGTAATGAGATCCAACGAGAAAGGTTTAATTAATATACACTTCATGTAAAACTAGAAATAAAACAAGTGACAAGCTACTTAATCATAAACAAAGTAATTATTAAGCAGCTTTATGCGGATTCCGATTAATTGTGACATGATTAATCAGTCAAGAAGACTTAAAATGGAATCTAGACTCTAGGAAAACTAGAGGTAAGATTGACCGCGCCTAGTCATGAGCACCATCACTACATGTCTTAGAAACTTATCAAAACTTAATCATATATGACTGAACTTGGTTAACACGTTCTTCTTATTTTCGATATCTTCAAGCTTCTATTGTTTGTTTAGTTTAGTTTAATTAGTTTAGTATAAAACCAAACTCGTGCCAGTATCTCAGGCTGAACCCCCCTTTGCTTTAGTTTAGGATTAATTTAGTAGAGTCTAATACCTTTAGAATTATTATATTAGAAATCTCACTCTTAGTGATCGACACCCTACTTACCAACTAGGCTACATTGATCGGGTACACTGCCTGTTAGTGTTGTTATAGGTTAAGTCGGCAAAATATAAATTTAAAACTTGATAAGGAATAATCACCTATACAACGACACATCAGTCACTAAAACATATTAATAATCTACTAAAAATTAAATTACAACATTTGGAAAAAGGTAAATAAGATTTTATAGAATGTAAAACATGCTTAGAGGTCAAAAATGAAAACGAAAAACTTAAAGATGAAATTTTCAAACTTGACAAGTTTAAAAATAGTAGTAACTTACTTAAGAAAATAATAAGTGTTCAAGAAACTTCGGGAGATAAAACCGGTCTAGGATTCACCTCAACTAATGTTTCAACTAGTGAAAATAAAAATATAAAGTTTGAATGTGAATCTAGTAAACAAAAACCATTAGAGTCAAAACCTAAGTATATCTTTACTACATATAATGGAGAAATGGTCAAAGTGGAATTGTGGAATTGTGGAAAACTTAACTTTTGGTCAATCCCGATTTTACCCTTGTGTGTTGCCTTGTGAATTAATGTGAACATTGAAAAGGCTGGCGTTTGAAATAAAAATTCAAATGCTGAGTTATTGCATGAACCTATTGCAGGAAAGTATTGAAAGGCAAATATTGAATCATTAATAGGCTCACTTCTTTTTAATTTTACACGCCTTGAATTTGTAACCTAAAACAGACATAAGCTTCGCCTCTCTAACCTAAAACACAAATAAGCGCCGCTCTCTTTCTGAACAACCGCCGACTGCCGCCACCATAACCTGATCGCCCCAACTTCTGTCGAATTCGCCACCATCTCTCGTTGGTCAGGTGGTTTCAGGTAGTTCCCGATGGTGGTTACAGTTATTTGGTAGTTGTACGTTTGCAGTTATGGTGGGAACAAAATTTATCTTGCACAAGGTTTGTGATTTTTTGGTCTTACTTTTTCATGGGGATCCTGTAGTGGTTAATGGTCCTATATCTATTGTTTATAATAGTGGGATATGAGATTTATTGCTTATGCCGATGGTGTTTTCGTAACCGTATTTTAGTGATATTTAACCATGTTTTTGGTAAATATTTAACCATGTTTTTGGATTTTTAATTTTTATGGATAAATTTGTTATGTGTGAATAAAGTAGTGTTTACCACGTGTGTGAATCGCAGAGGGGAAGAGGGGGAATGAAGTAGAGGCGGGCTCAGGAAGCGCGACGCAGGGCAAAACGTCTCAAACCTGTAGAAACATGTCTCGCCTCTATGATCTGGTATTTCAAATTGGTTTCAAATTTTTGAATGCTCTTCATGATATGCAGTAGTTGGTTTTGACATGAAACCAGACTATTTTACCATGGCATGATGACGTTGTGCATATTGTAGTGAAAATTGCATGCTTGATATGTCTATGTGCTTAATTGTATATGATTAGTTGCTTTCATGCTCTCTTATGCGTGTGTGTACAATTATCCTTTCAGTTCACGATATGGAGAAAGAGCTTCATGTAGAGTGTCAAATTGATTGTGTCAGAGTTTTTGCCTTGGGGTTCGGCTGTGTTCCATCACACCAACACGCAGGTATATAGTGACTACTCAAACTTATATCGTTTAAGGTTTTATTCTTTGATTGCGTCTTTGGTAGGAAAACGTAAAATAGTGATTTGTTGCATTAGTTGTGAATCTGAAGCTTTAGGTATTAAATTTATATAGCTGAAGTTTGATGCGGGGGTTTCATATGGTTGTTTAAATAGGAAGATTCTTAATAGCAGTTTGTTTAAGGCAATTCACATTTGCTCAAACAATCCTCGATATGAAGCCAAGTTAAGGCTGTTTTGTGTTTATAGAAAGAGTAGAAAGTAAGGCAACCTGGGCTCTGGAAGAATAACATGAACGGAAACCTGAAAACATATGTACCTATCCTGATAGCATGTACTTTAGGTAAGGCTGTTGTGTGTTTATTTATGAGCAAACTCACTATGGTTCCTTGGAAGTAAACTTTGAGTATTTATACAAACATGCATGTAATCAAAATGAGCTGCATTTTTTGGTCGTTTTTTAAATTGAAGATTGAGGTGGCAGATTAGTGGTTATAAGTGGGTTGGCAACATGTCAAATGTGTGCTCTCTTCAGGGTTTATGTAATAGGTAGATATTATGCGATGCAAATTCATGATCCACAAGACTATGGCGATTAATAGTGAATGTAAATGTCGGCAAAGAGCAATTTGCGAGTCATCTTTAATAAATCGATATAAAGTTCGGAACAAAGGTGGATTATACCCTTTTATATATGCTTCATATCAACAAAAACAAACTGTAACAATAAAATAACTATGATATGTATACGGCAAATAAGGGAGTGTCGAGTATAATAAAACTTACATCTCACACATGCACTTTTCTGAAGTTACACTATTTAAGCTTTATAGTCTTTACCGGCTCATAGTGTTATATTTTAAACTCTCTTATTGTGTGTGTAAATGAAAGTAAAATATATATATATATATAAATAAAAATTAAATAAACAAAAAATAAAAAATACTTTTGAGTATTAGAAGTTTAGAGCACGAAAGAGGTGAGTATTATATTATCACATGTTTCTTTTGAAAATTTAAGTTGCAGCTAAAAAATTTTATTTGTCATTATTGATTGGAATTACTTAATATTACCTATATTTATGTGGAATCTAATAATAATGAATTGTTGAATGCAACTGATACAGGGGATATTGTGATAGAATACCCATTGAAGAAATTGTGTTTTTTTATCAAGGACATGGTCAACATATGGTTGGACTGCATTACATCAAGATTTGTGATCAGGAAGTATCACGCATGCTCCCTCTATGTGGTAAGCTCGATGTAAATACTTTTGATTTGAGTAGAGCTGGCAGAACTTACGGGTTTGGTAATAAATCAAAGTGAGTTTAGGTCATATTAGTTCGGGCTGGGTTGGTTAATTAACACCTTTTCTTTTTGAAATATGGAGTATCTGTTTGTACATATCGATTTAGTAGGTTCACAACATTTGATTATCGAATTTGAAG
The DNA here is from genome assembly GCA_014162995.1 of Artemisia annua. NCBI lineage: Eukaryota > Viridiplantae > Streptophyta > Magnoliopsida > Asterales > Asteraceae > Artemisia > Artemisia annua. The sequence continues at coordinate 103,705 of LBNU01026917.1, read as the reverse complement.
AATTTTAATGGCATCACACAACTGAAGCAAAAATAGATAGCAATGAAATAATGCATGCATATAGTAAGTTATTGTATAAGTTTCGGATAGTCATTCATATTTACTATTTAGTACAATATCAAATCTTTCTAAAAGTTCTAGATAAAACAAAAAAGCAATGTGACATGATGTGTAATATGATAAAGCTTCATATCTCATTGAGGTGACAAATTTGGAAAAGCTTTACGTTTGTCAAAGAAATTCTTATTGAGATTAAATAAGCTTTTGATGGCAAGAATATTTGAAACATTGTAGGATTATGTGTATTACTAAACGAGGTGTTTATGTATACATATGTAGTTTAAGAGGGTACTTGAATGCGTGTTTTAGCTTAACTCCTTTGAGGGTTTTTGGGATTGCTTATTTGTTTATTGGACTTTGCAGCTATATATCACAAATTCACGGGCGGAGCTTAGACATAACAACCATAAAGATGACTTTTTAAGAATATGCTCAAGTTCAAGCCTGATTGCAGGGGAGGTGGCCAAGTGGCAATCGCGCTCCTAATGACAACAAGCCCACAATGGTTGATGTTAGGAATCGAGAAAGTGTCAATTATCCAGTAACATTTATTTTTGTAAATATGTTTTGTAATAGGTTAGTCCACATAGGTCTGGCCCATGAAGCCCATAACCGATCTATCTCTATCTTGGAACTACTAGGCGAGTATCTATGCACAACAACGGAATTTTATAGCGGCATATAGTTATAATGATATTTTGGTTAAGTGTTGTGTATAACGTTTTGTGTAACCAAAATATCACTATAATTATATGCCGCAATAAAATTCCGTTGCTATGCACGGGTACTCGTCTAGTACTTATAAAAATAGAAAAATACCTATTGCGAGTGATGTGGAAGTAAAAAGTTTCTATAAACCATCATTAAAAGCCAAAACCGGATTTTCTAAACCAAAATTAAGATCTAAAACTCCACCTCCAAATAGATCAAATAATCCTCATCCTCGGTCTAAAACCCTTCAACCTAGAAGAAATCAAGGTAGAAAAAACTTTCCTAATAATAGTCACCCAATGTGGAATTATTCACATCAACCAAGTTTCAACCCTTGGGGAATACTTCCACCATACATGCAAATGCAAACCATGTTTGGTTCAAACAATTTTGGACATGAGGACCAAGTGGCTGAATCGTTACTCATTGAATAATTCGGAAACTCATCTCGGTTGGCTTCTACAAGTCAATATGACACCTTGAAGTGTTTGAAGATAAACTATTGAAGACTAAAAGGTACGCTTTCCTTTTAAGTTCATTGTTATAATATATGCTTAGATTAATGATTAGTTAATTCATGCCCATTTAGCTCATAATGCCTAGTTATATTTACATACATAATAGCTTATATGAATCTACTTATAACTTAGAATCACTTGTTCTTTCCCCCTTGGCCCTCTTAAGCTATAACGTTCAAAATGGAAATCTTCTATGTCCACTATTAGAAAACTCATGGTGATGAAGTGAAATGAGTTAAGTGGATCAATCATTAACATAAAAGTAAGATTAGATTTCTCGCGTTAGAAACTATGGATGAAACAAGCTCTCGTAGACTATGGCATTAAGTTAGATAAGTGTGTGACAACAAAGGAGCTATAGATGTTCGGTTATACCCCATTCAACACTCTCGCATCAAACATATAGAATTTAGTCATCACTTGCTTATGATCATAGGATATGTAGAAAAGGGCAGCATGTGACAATAGCCTTAACCAATTTTCTTGAGCATGAGACCTTTAACAACCATCTTTTAAAATCTAGGAATAATGGTATTTGTTGTCAAAACGAAAAAATCTAGTATCTTTAAAAATATACAAAAACTTCACATTTTGGAAAAATGATCTTTTAGATGGGCACTTCACTTTCCTATTAATATGTTTTACTATTTCATTTTTCTTCTTAATCTATGTCCATAGTTCTCTTTCGACCAAAGTCAAAGATTGGGAAAATTTTCTCTTACCCATTCTTCATAAACACATTTTGAAATAAAACCCAATCTATTTTATTCAAATAACTTTCACATTTACATTAAAAACCTACTTTCAAACATTGTTGAATAATGCTAAAAACATTTCTTTGAATCATGCATGGTGATCTCATATTTGTCATCTATATTTATGTACATGACATTTATAAGTGAACTATATCAAATCAAGCGGGCAATGGTTTGTCTATTAAGATTTTGTTCGTAACAAATCTAGAAGTCCATGCTATCACAACTCCCTACTTATTGCACATAGACACTCATTAGGATTAATTACTAGTTTATTAATCTCCTTATAATGGTTTTATGAAATACTTGTTGTTGTTTATTATTTCTTTGACCATATATATTGCTTGCTTAATGAGTAGGTTGCATGCTAGATAAATTTGCTTGTTTGCTTAATGTTTTTAATGAAGATGCTTTGCATACATAATTATTACATGCTTTATTGTCTCAAAGAGTTGGACTTGCTTGAAACTAAACCTAAAAACACAACCCTTTCTACAATTTTCTGCCAAAAACCTATTTCTGTTAATCTGAGAAACCACCAGATGGGCGGCCCCCTTAATTCATAAGGCGGCCCCCTTAATATTTAAGGGGATCGGCCATCTGATGGTCGAAGGTGCTGTTTCCTTTTCTACTTTTTAGCTCATTTCATCATACACTTCACAAAATTCACAAACATATCCTATTTCAATCCATCCAACAAATTTTATCCATTCTTAATCCCACCAATCCTACACTATAAACACTCCCATTTCTCACAATCTCCAATCATCTCATCATGTCCTCTCCCATCAAACCAAAACCAAAAACCTCAAGGTTAGCTAAGATGACCAAGAAAAATGTTTGGAGAAGAAAGCCTAACATTCATAAAAAGCCCATTGAACCAAGAGATGTTGTCAACCATCCAACACCAAATTCCTCCTATGTCTCCAACTATACACTCAACCCTCAAGCTCACTCAAATGAACCCTTCCTCAATCCTCAAAATGATCAAGCATCCACCCATGCTCTCAACTACGTACGTACATTTCATTCATTTCTTCCAAACAATCCATTTGTTGAAAAATCTCAGCCTCCAAACAACTAACACCTCCATCATCCACATTTGTTCTCAACTATACTCCAAATCCTCAAGCTCATTCCAATGAATTCTTTCACAAACCTCATCATAATAACCAAACATCTATCTTTGCTCCCAAGAATACACCTTCATCTCACCCAAATAATTCTTATGAAGAACATGCTCAATCTTGAAATAACAATCCTAATTTCATCATCAACACCTCACATCTTGTTTCACCTACCAATGCACCATCCAAAACACCCTCCACTCATGAAATACCCTTATCTTCCATACCTTCATCTTCATCCATTAATGATTACCCAAACTCAAAAATGTCTCCACCACCAAAAGTATCACCACCACTTCCTACCAACTCACATGCTACATCTATGTTGCATATCCAAACATCCATCCAAGATAACAACCACACTCCACCATCATCATCTTTTTCCGAACACTTGAAGTTCATCGAAGAACTTAATTAAGCCCATGAGCTTAGTGCTCTTCTTGCCTTACATGTTACTCAATTCAAGTTGGATCAACTCCCTTTTAGCTCTTCTTCATCACAAACTAACTTCAACCTCCACCTTCATTCCAGACTACACATCTCAACCTCAAACTAACCTCAATGACACCTTTCAAAACCCTCATCATATTGGTCAAACATCCAACTTTACTTCCAACTACACACCTCAATTTCATCCACTTGCACCAAAAGATCAAATCCACATTCCCACGGAAAAAGAAAAGTTCCATGAAGAGATAAACCAAATCCATGACCATAGTGATCTCCTTACTATGCAACTTGCACAACGCAACAAGGGCCAACCTCCATCCTCACCCTACTCAAATTGCTTACCTCACCCCCATAACTTGAATCAAGTTGATAATCATGTCAACTATTGTCCTTGTTGTGTCCTTCTCCAAAAATATATCATTGCCTTAAATGAACATTTCACTTATATTGAGTATCTTCTCACTAGATCTCATCCANCACCCTTAGACCTAGATTAGAGTAGCCTTTAGCCTAACGAACACTATTCCCTGCGAGAGAACGATCAATCCCCCGGTACTTGCCACTACACTATACTACATCGGTCAGGTACACTGCCTGGTGGGGATTGCAAGCTTCTCGAGATCCCTCGAGAGGTAAAACGTAGTGCGTGTTGCAATCCACGCGCATCAACACCCCAATTTCATCTACTTCCACCAAATGATCAAATCCACATTCCCATGGAAAAGGAAAAGTTCCGTGAAGAGATAAACCAAATCCATAACCGTAGTGATCTCCTTGCTATGCACCTTGCATAACGCAACAAGGGCCAACCTCCATCCTCACCCTACTCAAATGGCTTACCTCACCCCCATAACTTGAATCAAGTTGATAATCATGTCAACTATTGTCCTTGTTGTGTCTTTCTCGAAAAACAAATCATTGCCTTAAATGAACATTTCACTTAGATTGAGTATCTTCTCACTAGATCTCATCCAACACCTCCACTAGCACAACATTCTAACCCTCAATGAACCGATTCCGCTCCAAACTCTTCACCTCAAAACTCTCCACCTCCAAAAAATATATGATGCAGGTTTTACCGACCAGGTTTTAATATTTATTAAGTGTCTCGTTTACCTAAGGTCTACCTAATGTACTAACGGGCAGTGTACCCGGTCGTGTGAGGTATAGCTAGTTGGTAAAGCCAAGGTCGTCCCAAGAGCTAAGTGTATGGAAATTATCTAAGTTTAGTGTCACGTTTAAAAGGGGGTTTTATGATTGAAAGATTAATTAACTAATAAAAGTAAATAACAAATCAAATAAGTAAACGGAAGAGAATCAATAGAGAGAAATCGTGCGAACCTAATTATTACTCTTGTTATTATTATGATTAGTTCTCTATAAGTGCATCCTATCATATCGTCTGGGGATTAAATTCATTTCGGATCAGAAGGTTAAATCACCTACGTCTATCTTACACCTTGTCCTATCTAAAACTATTGAAAAGACGTGGGTTCATCGGTACGAAGATGTAAGAGTCATTAAGTGCCTCTACTAACATGGACAAGTCTAACGGATGCGGCATGGTCAGATCTTACACCCCTCTAACTCCGTTAAGCGTATAGCATTAGTAGGTGGTCCTAGGGTTAATTCGCAAGTATATGGTGATATTGCTATCACCAAGTCACATCCCTAGCGGCTTGCTTCCTAGGGTTAATTCCACAAGCCTCTAAGGAACAACCAACGCTAAACACTACGGGAACTAGAGTGTCCCAAGACTCGCCATGAAAGTATTCAAGCAATAGATAATAGATGCGTAGAAAACTAAATCAAAACAATAACAATTTCATAACTAGGCTAACACCAAGAGGTGTTTAGCCAATCATATTCATAGTTGCAGTAAAACAAGATTGTATTATTACAAATGTAAACATGAATTGAATACAAAACAAAGGAATGGATAAACTTATGATTGGTGTGTGAATCCTCCCTTGAAAATGACTTCAATGAGGCTAGAACTTCATTCCTCCTGCTCCCTGAGTTTCTCCAAACTTCTGTGTGGTGAAAAGTAAACGAATAAACTCGGAATTAGGGCTGGTATTTATAGGCCCGACTTTGTTACGGCATAGCTGATTAGAGTTGCTACGCCGTAACCTTTGTAAATATGAACTACGCCGTAGCTTGATCAAGTGCTACGGGCGTAATGTCTTCTTTAGATGCTTTCTACGGCGTAGTTGCTAGGGTTGCTACGCCGTAACTTTTTCCTTGGCCTCGTTAGTTCTTCTCTGCCTCAAATTGGGGCCTACGTCGTAGCTGGAGAGTTGCTACTCCGTAATGCCCTTTAGTGGACCTCTATGCCGTAGTGTGTGCAGAATCCATAATTTCCACGTATTTGCTCTTAAGTCCTTCCATTTCTGCGTATGTTCGTTCTTTTACTCATCTTTACCCTGAAACCAAAATAGGAAGAAATAAGAGTATATATTCTTCATATGAATAGAAAAGATGAGCATTTTAGGGGGAAATTAACACTTAAATCATGGGTAAATTTGACGTCATCAAATATCCCCCAACTTGAACTCTACTTGCCCTCAAGTAGACCTTATTAGAATAATTTTCAAAAAGATATCCCCCAAGAAACTGGAGAATATGAATTTAAAAAAAATTCCTATGCTAGAATATATCAAAGCCGAACACCTCACAAAATTGGAACAAACACTCACATCTCTCTCCTAATCTAGGTGTTAATTTCGGGGTGATCACTCAACGCACAGTCATAGAATGTATTCTATCATAGGCTTGGCAGTTACACAAATCTCTACCACTAGAGAATTCTATCATAGGCTTGGCAGTTACACAAATCTCTACAACTAGAGCTAAGGTTGAAACAATTCTTAAAGGTAATATTGGGTGAACACATATAAGGCTTTTGGGTGTAGTGTTGTTACTAACATACTAAAGCAAAGGCGACAAAGGCAATGGTACATGACCGGAACGTCGGGCAAGACACTAATGACTGCTCAAATCCTTCACCTAAGCATGATTCACAACATAAGGGGTAGGATAAGACATGTGATGCACAATAATAATGGTGTAAAATGAAAAAGAAAGCAAATAGTCTTAGCCTATAACCGAGTTGCTACCACTTGCCGTTCATCCAAAGTCCAAGTTTCAAAATGCAAGAATTGGATCATGTAACAAGTGTGTGCCATTAGAGGACGTTATGATGGGCACCTCACTTGGTCTTCATGTTGGCGATTAAGAACCAACAACTTCATTCTTCAAATATGACCGAAGTGGCCTCTTTGATACTAATTCCTTCAAAGCTCATATTACAGTGCTATACAAGGTTGCACCAAAGATAACATATCTACGTATGGAAATTCACATTTTTTTTCATAACTAATACAATAAACATATCCCCCACTTTGGATGAACAATACATGTACAATAGCGGGTTTTCTCATGATCTTCAATGATTTGTCTTCAACATAGGTGTGATTCTTGAATCTCTCGATTTGAACCTCAAACTAGAACAAGTGGCAACTTCCCAACCATAAACTAAGACTACACGGTAGGCTAAGGTGTATAGGTATATCAAAACAATATTATGGGTAAGAAACGAAAGGATAGGCTCAAAAGGGTGTATCTAGGGGTATCTTGCACTAAAGGTGAGTGCAACAAAGGGTTTAACACGGGGGTCGAATAGTCAATGTGACTAATCGATAAACACACACATAAAGGTTATTTAGGTGATAATCCTAAAATATTGCCTTCTTAAAAAGTTTCTTCCAAATGTATCAAGAAATATCAATACACTACTCGTCTATGGTTTCAAAATGATGTAAAAGCCAAGTTATAAAGTTTACAAACTACCGGCACACTCATAATTTTGGTGGATTTGTGGTAAAACAGGGGAAACTGAAATAGGCTAAACCTCAACATGGTATTAAGGGTTAATGTGCTCGGCTAGGGTCTAATCTAGTTAGGTTCGGAAAAACATGTCAAAAGTATAAAAATGGCATAATTTTTCAAAATAAACTAGAAAAATGGGGCAAGATAAAGTTCAAGTAAATAATTCTACTCCCGTCCCCCCACTTGAGTTGTACAAAGTCCCTTTTGTACATAAAATAAAAATAAAGAGGAAAAGTATAATTAGAATGAGAACTTCCCTGAAATTCGCTCTTGAAAATGATAGAAGGATCATGTTGAAAAAACGTGCCTTCGCTTCGCCTAATGAGCAAACTTCAATTCCCTGGAATCACACAACTGCCAAAAGCATGAAATCTAAAAAGAAAAATAAAAAAGAAAAAGAAAAACCTAACTCACTTTCGTAGGAATCACGGTTGCATTTAGCGTATGCAACAAGCCTTTTAAACCACTTGGTATCCCAAGTGACGAGTGAAGTCTCTTGAGGGTTTACAGGGAACACACCCACAAAGTTCATTTAAAAACTAATACAAGTTTAAATAGTGTTTTGTAAAATAAAAAGCTTTTTTAAGGTTCAGAAGGTAGCTACGGCGTAGCTGAAATGGGTTGCTACGCCATAGTTGCAAAATAAATCCAGAATAACACCTGGGGATTGCTACGACGTAGCCATGGTAGGTGCTACGCCGTAACAAAGTCCCGGGGACTTTTCTTGGTGCAACAGTCCAAAAATTAGTTCCCCAATGCAAAGCTTCTTCTAGTACATGCAAATTATTAGTACAAAACATACCAAACCAACAAAATAAAGAAAAATAAAAGGAAAAGGATAATTCGGGTTGTCTCCCAAAAGAACACTTTTGTTTGTTATCGAGTCTTTAAGTTAGACTCACTGCCACGCTATATAGGTGTGAAATATAGATTTTCCGACAACCTTTGAACATCGTCACCATAGTAAATCTTTGCTCTGTGCCCATTCACTTTGAAATGCTGGTCCTAGTCATCGATTACCTCAATAGTCCCATAAGGGAATACTTCAGTTACCGTGTACGGTCCGTACCATCTTGATTTAAGTTTTCCCGGAAATAACCGAAGTCTAGAATTATAGATTAGGACTTTTTGTCCGACTTCAAACTCCTTTTCTTGTATCCTAGCATCGTGCCACCTTTTTGTTCTGTCCTTGTAAGCTTTTGAGTGATCATAAGCTTCATCCCTTAATTCAGCTAACCTATGCAACTGTGTCAATCTGTTCTTCTTGATTTCTTCCGGATCAAAGTTGGCGTTTTTCAGTGCCCAGTAGGCTTTATGTTCCAATTCAACTGGTAGGTGACATGTTTTTCCATATACGATACGAAATGGTGTACATCCTAAAGGTGTTTTTTGGGCGGTGCGAAGTGCCCATAAGGCGTCATCGAGTTTATCTGCCCAATCCTTACGGTTTTTATGAACAGATTTCTCAAGGACGCGCTTAATAGCACGGTTGGTGTTTTCTGTTTGCCCATTAGTCTGAGGGTGGTAAGGTGTCCCCAAACGATGAATCACACCATATCTCTTAAGGGTTTTCTCCATTAGAGAGTTACAAAAGTGAGTCCCTCGGTCGCTGATAAGGGACTTGGGAACTCCAAATCTAGAGAAAAGCCTTTTGAGAAACTTAACAACTGCCCTAGCGTCATTATTGGGCAGGGCTTCGGCTTCTACCCATTTTGATACATAATCTACAGCCACCAAAATGTAGCATTTCTTCCCAGATGGGGTGAATGGTCCCATGAAGTCTATTCCCCAGACATCAAAAACTTCGCAAAATAAAAGATTATTCAAAGGCATTTGATTCCGTGAAGAGATGTTACCTGCACGCTGACATGCGTCGCAATTCTTTACATATTTGGCAGCATCCTTGAAAATGCTTCGCCAATAGAATCCAGCCGCGAATACTTTCCTAGCGGTCGTGTCGGCCCCGTGATGTCCTCCGGTTGGTCCCTTGTGACAATGTTCCAAAATCTGGGTTATTTCTTCCCCGAATACACATCTTCTGATGATTCCATCTGCACATGATCTGAAAAAATATGGATCATCCCAAAAGTAGTATTTCAGATCTGCGAAAAATTTCCTTCTCTGGTCGGGTGTAAGGTTTCCAGGTAGTATCCTTGTTGCGAGATAGTTTGCGAAGTCTGCATACCAAGGATCTGATTCGACTTCCCTTATTGGTACTGCCATTAAGTGTTCAACTGGAAATGATTCCCGGATGGTTTCTTCATCTAATTCCTCAAGCTCAGGATTTTCCAGTCTGGACAGATGATCAACAGCTAAGTTTTCCACACCTTTTTTATCCTTGATTTCGATCTTGAATTCTTGTAATAAAAGTACCCATCGTATCAATCGTGGCTTGGCATCCTGTTTATTAAACAAATACTTCAAAGCAGAGTGATCAGTGTAGACAACAGTTTTTGACATAACCAGATAAGATCTAAATTTATCAAAAGCATAANTGATCAACAGCTAAGTTTTCCACACCTTTTTTATCCTTGATTTCGATCTTGAATTCTTGTAATAAAAGTACCCATCGTATCAATCGTGGCTTGGCATCCTGTTTATTAAACAAATACTTCAAAGCAGAGTGATCAGTGTAGACAACAGTTTTTGACATAACCAGATAAGATCTAAATTTATCAAAAGCATAAACCACCGCTAATAGTTCTTTCTCAGTGGTTGTATAATGTGCTTGGGCGTCGTTTAAGGTTTTACTGGCATAGTAAACTGGTTTAAATTTCTTATCGACTCGTTGACCAAGAACGACCCCCACGACATAGTCACTTGCGTCGCACATTAGCTCAAAGTCATTATTCCAATCGGGAGCAATGATAATTGGGGCAGTGGTCAATTTATCTTTTAAAATATCGAAAGCTTGCTTACATTCATCATCAAAGTCGAATTTAGCTTCTTTCATTAGCAACTGTGTTAAGGGTTTGGCTATTTTAGAAAAATCTTAGATAAATCTTCTATAAAATCCAACATGACCTAGAAAACTTCTAATTCCTTTTAGATTAGTTGGGTATGGTAGCTTGGATATAACATCGATTTTGGCTTTGTCAACTTCAACCCCTGAATTAGAAATTTTATGCCCTAAAACAATCCCTTCCTTAACCATGAAATGACATTTTTCCCAATTAAGAACTAGGTTGGTCTCTTCACATCTAGCTAGCATACGGGATAGATTATTTAAACAAGAGTGAAAAGAATTTCCAAACATTGAGAAATCGTCCATGAATATCTCCATGAAGTCCTGGCACATGTCTGAAAATATAGCTGTCATGCATCTCTGAAAAGTGGCAGGTGCGTTGCATAGACCAAACGGCATTCGTCTGTAGGCGAATGTTCCGTAGGGACAAGTAAAGGTTTTCTTTTCTTGATCTTCCGGAGCTATAGGTATTTGGAAGTACCCTGAGAAACCGTCCAAGAAACAATAGTATTCATGTCCAGATAGTCTTTCCAACATTTGATCGATGAATGGAAGTGGAAGTGGTCTTTCCGTGTAGCGTCATTCAACTTCCGATAATCTATGCAGAATCTCCATCCGCTCACAGTCCGAGTTAGAATCAACTCGTCATTCTCGTTTGTCACAACAGTCATTCCTCCTTTCTTAGGTACCACATGAATAGGGCTAACCCACGAACTATCTGAGATTAGGTAGATTAGTCCAGCGTCTAGTAGCTTAATTATTTCTTCCTTCACAACATCTTGAACTTTAGGGTTTAACCTCCGCTGTGGCTGAAAAACTGGTTTGAAATCGTCTTCCACTAGAATTTTATGAGAGCAGAATGATGGGCTAATTCAATTGATGTCGGATATTTTCCAAGCGATTGCTCCTTTATGAATGCATAGTTCATGCAATAAAAGCCTTTTTTCTTCATTAGAAAGAGATGATGAGATAATGATTGGGAATTCAGGACTGTTGTCTAAAAAAGTGTATTCCAGATGTGAAGGGAGCACTTTCATTTTCGGGATAGACTCAGCCCACTTTGCTGTTTCATGTAGTTCATCTCCTCCAAATGGAACAGGTGATTCAGTTTCATCCTTTAAATTAACCACTTCCCTTTCTGAAAAAATAGAAAGCAAAGTCTTCGATATCATCGTCAGTGAAGGTCGCGTACTTCATGGATCGCTCTAAATCGTAGGTTATTTTCTCGTTTCCAACCTCTAGAGAGATTGTTTTTGCTGAAAACGTCAATCATTGCTCGGGCAGTAGCCAAGAAAGGTCTTCCTAATAAGATCAGAACTTCTTCATCTTCTTTCATGTCTATGACAACAAAGTCCACTGGAAAAAAAAATTATCAATCTTTATAAGGACGTTTTCGGAAATCCCTATTGGATATTGTGTAGATTTATTTGCTAATTCAAGGCACATTCTGGTTGGTTGAAGATCATCCAACTCTAATCGTACATATACTGAATACGGCATCAAACTGATACTGGCCCCCAAGTCGGCAACAGCTTTGTTGAACGTGGTCCCGTTGATAGTGCATGGGAGTGTGAAGCTTCCAGGATCTCTTTCTTTTGTAGGTATATCGTGTGTCAATACGGCTGAGCATCTCTCGTTTAAGTTCACACGTGATCAGCTCCCTTGCCGTTTTCTGGTAACGAGATCTTTCATGAACCTTGCGTACTTAGGCATTTGCTCCAGGGCTTCGACAAGGGGTATGTTGATGCTAAGATCCCTCACCCTTTCAAAGAAACGTTGGAAATGTTCCTACTCTTTTTGTTTCCTCATTCTTCCTGGGAATGGGACAGGCGGAACATATGGCTTAGGAATACTTTCGACAGTGATCGGAGTGCTCTTATCCAAATCGTTGCTTGATGTTGCTTTCTCATTATCGGTCATTGTCGGATAAGCTGGTTCTTTATATTTTAGTCCAGTTCTTGTAGTGATGGCATGAGCCAAATCTCTGGGGTTGGTTTAAGTAGTACTAGGGAGTTCACAAGTACCTCTATCTTTGATAGTTTTAGCTAAATTCCCTACTTGGGCTTCCAGTTTTCGGATTGCACTTGCCTGAAACTTTTAAACCCCATCATACTCCATTTTAATCCCCCAAATCGTCTCTTGGTTCTTCCTTTGATTTTGATAGGAGTCTTTAATAAATTTCTTGATAACTTTTTCCAAGTTAGTAACTCTTCCGTAGGTCGGGTCACTAAAGCTGTGTTGCACCATGTTTACTTCTACAGTAAGTGAATTCATATCAGATTGAACCTTTTTGATATTCTTTAGGATTGAGCAGAGTTCATCAGGTTTATAAGACACCGGTTCCTGTTCTGCGTGCCATGTTGATGAATGGCGGGCGATTTCGTCGATCTTTTCCAGCCCTTTGCCAGCAGTCATTTTAGGGATGGGTTCCTTAAAATCTAATATTCTTCGGGTCTCAATGTTCAGCCCATTGTAGAATATTTGGAGTTTTTCATGTTTGTTGAGTTTGTGTTCTGGACATTTGAAAAGCATGTCTTCAAATCTCTCCCATGCGGAAAATAAGGTTTCACCCTGATCTTGCAGAAATTTCCGGATCCCTTCTAGCTGTTGAAGAATCTTGCGAGGAGTCCGACATTCCCTAAGAAAAGCCTTTTTCAAAGAATCCCATGTAGTAATAGTCCTTTGAGGGAGATTTTTTATCCAGGTCAGAGCTTTTCCTTTTAGCGAAAAAGGAAATGCCATCATCATCACAACGTCCCTTGATACTTTGGGAGCTTGAAATAAATCGATGATTTCACTAACTCTTGATATATGTTCATGAGCTTCTTCATTATCTTTGCCAGCCNGTCCTTTGAGGGAGATTTTTTATCCAGGTCAGAGCTTTTCCTTTTAGCGAAAAAGGAAATGCCATCATCATCACAACGTCCCTTGATACTTTGGGAGCTTGAAATAAATCGATGATTTCACTAACTCTTGATATATGTTCATGAGCTTCTTCATTATCTTTGCCAGCCTTTATCTTCTTAATTCATCAAGACATGGTTCCCAGAATTCGAATTTAATATTATCCTCTAGAACTGGTCTCACTATTCCTGGTTCACAACGAACAGAAGTCAAATAATCGTTCATAGTTAAAGCCATAAAACTTAAATAAATTCCTAATAGCTCCCCGGCAGCGGCTCCAAAAACTTGATGCAGGTTTTACCGACCAGGTTTTAATATTTATTGAGTGTCTCGTTTACCTAAGGTCTACCTAATGCACTAACGGGCAGTGTACCCGGTCGTGTGAGGTATAGCTAGTTGGTAAAGCCGAGATCGTCCCAAGAGCTAAGTGTATGGAAATTATCTAAGTTTAGTATCACGTTTAAAAGGGGGTTTTATGATTGAAAGATTAATTAACTAATAAAAGTAAATAACAATGCAAATAAGTAGACGGAAGAGAATCAATAGAGAGAAATAGTGCCAACCTAATTATTACTCTTGTTATTATTATGATTAGTTCTCTATAAGTGCATCCTATCATATCATCTGGGGATTAAATTCATTTCGGATCAGAGGGTTAAATCACCTACGTCTACCTTATACCTTGTCCTATCCAAAACTATTGTAAAGCCGTGGGTTCATCGGTACGAAGATGTAAGAGTCATTAAGTGCCTCTACTAACATGGACAAGTCTAACGGATGCGGCATGGTCAGATCTTACACCCCTCTAACTCCGTTAAGCGTATAGCATTGGTAGGTGGTCCTAGGGTTAATTCGCACGTGTATGGTGATATTGCTATCACCAAGTCACATCCCTAGCGGCTTGCTTCCTAGGGTTAATTCCACAAGCCTCTACGGAATAACCAACGCTAAACACTACGGGAACTAGAGTGTCCCAAGACTCGCCATGAAAGTATTCAAACAATAGATAATAGATGCGTAGAAAACTAAATCAAAACAATAACAATTTCATAACTAGGCTAACACCAAGAGGTGTTTAGCCACTCATATTCATAGTTGCAGTAAAACAAGATTGTATTATTACAAATGTAAACATGAATTGAATACAAAACAAAGGAATGGATAAACTTATGATTGGTGTGTGAATCCTCCCTTGAAAATGACTTCAATGAGGCTAGAACTTCATTCCTCCTGCTCCCTGAGTTTCTCCAAACTTCTGTGTGGTGAAAAGTGAATGAATAAACTCGGAATTAGGGCTGGTATTTATAGGCCCGACTTTGTTACGGCATAGCTGATTAGAGTTGCTACGCCGTAACCTTTGTAAATATGAACTACGCCGTAGCTTGATCAAGTGCTACGGGCGTAATGTCTTCTTTAGATGCTTTCTACGGCGTAGTTGCTAGGGTTGCTACGCCGTAAATTCTTCCTTAGCCTCGTTAGTTCTTCTCTGCCTCAAATTGGGGCCTACGTCGTTGCTGGAGAGTTGCTACTCCGTAATGCCCTTTAGTGGACCTCTACGCCGTAGCCATTGGACTGGCTATGCCGTAATCTTCATAAATCCTTGCTACAGCGTAGGTAGATGAACCTCTACACCGTAGTGTGTGCAGAATCCATAATTTCCACGTATTTGCTCTTAAGTCCTTCCATTTCTGCGTATGTTCGTTCTTTTACTCATCTTTACCCTAAAACCAAAATAGGAAGAAATAAGAGTATATATTCTTCATATAAATAGAAAAGATGAGCATTTTAGGGGGAAATTAACACTTAAATCATGGGTAAATTTGACGTCATCAATATACCTCTGTTAATCCAAGATCCTTACCCTAACTCAACCACTTTCATTCCAAACACTCCATCATCAACCATCTAAGCATACTATGTAACACCCCCTATATTTGGTACAGCAGAAGACTTATCAAAGTTTCAGGATGCTACTTGGATTTGCACACAACACAATTATATAGAACAGAATAATTATAAATAAGTTTCGATAGATGGTTAAAGTAAGAATTTAAGGTTTACAAACCCAAAGGTAGCAAGCCCAAAATAAATAAAAATAGGTCCCAATTTATTATTATCAGAGTTTTAGCCGATGACTGATCCTTGTACCCGCAACGCTTACCAAGCCTTCAGTCCGCAAACAGCACATCACAAACTACACATTACCTAAGAATGCATGCTAAAACGGGTCAGCTTACGCTGGTGAGTTCATAGAGTCAAACGCAAACAAACACAACGCAAGGGTTCTCATAATAAGGCACGACTCAATAATAACTCATGAATAATATAAACGAGACAAATCATAACGAAAACCAAATAACTTCACAATACCAAAGAAAGACCAAGTAAAAAGAGATATAATGAAGAGTATAGCGAAAAGCATGCATTCTCCCCCAAAGAATAGAAAACGATAAAACAGGGGCTATGAACTCACCTCTAGTAGTAGTCGAGAGGTGATACAAAGTAGCAAACACGAACACTAGTAAGTCACGACACTGCAGGCTCGGCACAACCTATTAAATAAACTCGTCTTAGTACCTTATCCGAACTTCATAATCTTATATATAAAAAAATAGAATGTGTTCTTATTAGATATCATCGTTGTATTCTTATAGATGTGTGTTTGGTATCTTGTGTGTGCGGTGATGACACGACTCCAACTCAAGCGAACTCACACCAAAACAAAGACCGATAACTCCGTCGGCTCCTATTGTGATTTGGTCAAACGTTCTTAATATTTAGTCTAATAAGCTCCTCGAACAAGTCATCGAGTCTTTATCGAATTCGTCAACCCGATAAGCTCCACAACTCCTTCGTATCGATTATTAACCCAAAAGTTAAGTCACGTTGGTCTTTGAGTCTTAAGGATGAATTACCCATTAATAGTTTTCCACTATTATGCTTTTTGGGCCCTTATTGGACTCGTCAGCCCAATAAGTCCGTTAAGCCATAAAAGTCGAACCCATTAACGTTAATTAATCCGTAACTCGACCTACTCTAACACGAATCCCTAATGTTATAGAAAGGTAGGTTTCGATAAACGTGCCCTCGAAACATTTGGTGACTCGTTCATCTCCATATTAAATATGTTTTGTTTAACTTCTATTAATAATAACTGTTAGAACTCGTTTCGTCGTTATTTAACATTTTCTTATTAATCGAAAAATATTAACAAACGTTTTCTCAACGTCATTTAATATTTCTTATTAACTCGAAGACGTTATATAACGTACTTCTCGGTTTCTAATTAATATTATTAGTATTATTATTATTAACTTATAAATAAATAATAACGATTATTAGTCGTTACATTTATTAAAAGTTAACATATATATATTAATCACTTTAACCATTTATTATATTTAACGAGTCACTTTACTTTTCGAGTCACATTTATCACGGGTTATATATGTAACAATAATGATCCAATGTCCATATCGGCTTGTCGTGGCCACACGAGACTAGGAAGTCTCGGCGACTCACGACTTAGCACAAAGCCACAACTATAACTACATCAATCAACCAAGTCCCATTGCCGAGACCCTAGTGGTCTCGGCCTCAAATCTTCGGCCAAACAACACTTCGACAACAACAATAACAACACCACAATCCCACTTGCCGAGACCTCTAGGTCTCGGCTCTATCTCTTCGACCAAAACAACACCACAACGCCAGCAACACAATATCAATAACAACAACAACTCGACAACATCACCACAACACCCTCGCTAGCACTCCCCATCCTCCAATTCCTTCCACAACCTCAAATAACCTATTCTAATCCTAAACCCATCACTAATCCAAGTCAAGAACATCACCAACATTCAAAACCATCACCACTGAGAGCCTAGAGCTCTCGGCTCCATCTACGCGACCAAAACCAACCACAACTCGACCAAAACTCGATACCAAACACTTATTATTCATTTTTATTATATATTTACACGTTTTTATTGGTTTATCTCGCAACCCGAGGGTTTTAGTGAATAAGTAGTGCTAAGTTGTGAAGAAGCTGTGAAGAAGTAGAGTAGTGATTAGTGGTGTGAGATTGGTTCTAGCTAGGATTAGAACTCGACACTTAGCTTAGTGTCGTAAATCGGTGTAAGCAAAGGTGTGTAAGGTTTTCTCCGCCATAAGGGAGCTTGTTGACATAGTGAAGAAAACTCTCGAGTTAGGTGCTCGGGGAGTGGAGTAGGGTGAAGAGGTGCTTCGTAGCCGAACCACTATAAATCCTTTGTCTCGCGGTTCTATCTTTCCATCTATTACTTATTATCTTAGTTACATTATTATTGCTTTAGTACTTAGTTATAACGAGCAGGGTAGCCCGCGCGTTGCCGCGGAAGTGCGTTGGACCATAGATTTTGCAAAATTTAGTTGGTTGTTTGTTTACGTTGAGTAGATGGTGTGACTTGCGTTTTGTTGTTTCATAATTTTTTTCCGTAAAAAATGGAAAGAGGCATTCATGGAAGTGTCAGTGGTACATTATGTGTTTTCGGTTTTACAATATACATGTTTTAAAGTTTTTTTTTTTCTGTTTTTCTTTTTTTTTTTATATATTTTTTTATTTTTTTAAAGTAACTTATATATTTTTGGAGCATTTTTTTGGGTTATCAGTATTTCTTCTGTTTACTATACTTATATTTGGGCTTAGGGTCCAACTAATGTTGTTGGGTTAGGAGGCCTGTATTTTTTATTTTTATTTTTGCTGGTTTCTTTCATTTTCAGTCTTTATTTGTAAATCACGTTTAGTATATAGACAAATTGGGGAAAAAGGGATACGAAAGTTAGGGTTTCTATCAGTTTCAATTAGACATAGTTTGATAACAAATTGTGACGGTCAAAAGATATTTTGATTTTCACGGTATGCCATAGGGTTCTTGCTGCTATTTTTGCGAGAGAGAAGAAAGCGTACATGGATGATGAAAAAAATTATAATGAAATGATTGAAGAGGTAGAGGCTAGGGTGCAGCATAGGCATGGGATTATTCTGGAACTGATGAAACTTGAGAGTGACCTTGTTTTGGATGAGTGTTTGGCTGTTCTGAAGGCTGCGGAGTAAGAGGATTTTGATGATATAGGTAGATTGATTCAGATGAGCCATGCTGCTGGTTTACAGGCTGGTGAGAAATCGTCGTATGTTAATATTAATAAAAGTAGAATTTATTGTCTAATTGGATTGGTTGTCTTGTTTTATATTCTTAAATACTATTGTGTTTATATGATAAAATTTCAGTGATACTTGTAGTTGGTTCATCTTCATGATAAGTATTTTTACAGTTGTCAATTCGCTTTGTTGTAATGGTTATATCTCTTGTTATATATGAATAAAACTACCAGTGTTCGTGTGTTTTAATAAATGTTCATTTCTAACAAATTAATTTCATAGATAAGTTTGGTGCATCCATGTTACAAAATTTATAAGCATATTATGAGTAGGCTTCACATAAGTTATTTAAACAACATTGGTGCAACCATGTTACAAAAGATGCCTTTATGGCATTATAAAGTTTAGAGTCTAGTTTTGCAGCACTATTATGCTATTACACATATATTTACAATAGGAGTAGCGATAGTTTGCTGGTGTGCCATCATATGGAGGACCAAACGCGTATGAAAGATATGATTCTGGTTACTTTGGTAGAAGCAGCTACTCTTTTTTATTCTTCTTAGTGTCACTTGGTTTACTTTGGAAGAGTGGTCGATTGGCAGTTTTGTGTTCACTTGTTTCTGTCATCTCTTTCTTTGAGGTTATTTGGGAGCTGCTAACTGTTGGTGGTCGTGTGCTATCAACTGCCATTGGCGAAAAATAAATGGGTTAATGAATATGGTATTTTAATGTTTGAAACATATATATATATATATTTTTTTTTATTTTTTTTAATTGTACCTGTAGTTTTTTCCTGGGGTTGTTGTTTTCCATGTGTTTCTTCCTCGGTCTGAATGGCAAGCAAATCTGATGGAAATGGCGAGGCTAACATGAAAAGAAAAAAAGAATTGATGCATAGATTATTTATAAATAAGTGTTGTACGTTAATTTATCGTAACGTATTTTGAGTGTTTTTTTACCTGATAAAGATACATCTGCTTTTGCTGTGTTTGGTGCACATTCAATAGGCTGATGTGGTGGATCTGTCGATGTTGAACCTGTTACAAATTAACAAAAAAAAAAAAAAAAAAAAAAATTACATATAAAATCTTCCATGTTTTTTGAGTGTACAGTGATGTTAAATGACTGAAGTTTTAAAAGTGTTTACCTGGTGATTTTGTTTCTAGCTGTTTTGGTGGATCCGGTTTGTCTAAAATTTCATTTAGAATAAAGTTTGCCGTTCCTTGTTTAACAGCTGTGTTGAGATGAAACTGAAAATTGTGTTTTTTTTCCAACGATGGCTTTGATTTTTTCTGGAAATTGCTTTGGATCTGGATTGTTGAGTGAGGTGACTAATGATGGGCAATCAATACCGATAACATAATCCACTTTTGGTGTAAAGCATGTTAGCATAACTGTTTCAGTATTATCTGTTATGTATGCTTTGAAATTGTACCTATATGGAGAATGTATATTATTTTAGAGAAATTTAAATCTTAGAAGGTTGTTATCTAATACAATGTTACCTGTAGGTTGGCGATGTTATCGGCCCATGCGTCCTGCACTCATATATGCCTCCATTATTATCAACCTTATTGGTGCAGCTGGTACACGATGTGTAGTATCATTCACGGGATGTATTGATACTTGTTATTGTTCCGTCACAGGTAAATTGAACTGCCCGTTTTTTTTTCAAACAATAAATTATCAGTTATAGTTGATCATTTAACTATGGCATATAGATATGGATACTTTTTTTTAGTGAGTAAAAATATATGAAAATTAGTCTCTAGCTTACTGAATGAGTTTGCGGGTTTTCTTGTATCAGGATGGCAAGAGGGACCCTGTTTCGCATTTTTTTCCTGTTCTCTGTCTTGGAATGGCTGTCTAACAACCGGTAATGGTGGTTTAAGGTTGTGCAATTCTCTGTACCTGTTATATTGTCACATGATTGTGAGAAACTAAGGTAGTATAAATTTTTTATTTCATTAAAAGGAGAATATGTGACTTACTCAGCTCGATATTGCTCAAGTTGTGGGATCTTTGGATTTATGTAGAAATATGTTGCTGGCGTGGAAGAAAGCTGGAGATTGTTGCTGTATCGTGAAACTCGGTAAGATGTGACAGCTATGATGATTGGTTTCTCGAGTGCATCTATAGTATCTTTGTTAAACTTCTCAGCGAGATCGGCCCATAGTGTCAACTCAACAGAATTACGGCTGTTTGAATCCAATATTAAAATCATTTAACATGCTGGTACGTGGTTTATTACATAGTAGTGAGTAATAAATTTTATTAGCTTACTTACTTTACGTTTTCAATCTCCAAATTTTCGCTGCATCACTTGGTTTCTGTTTGGGTTGCCTATTTTTTCCTTTTCTCCAGAGTTGATGTAACACCCGATATAGTCTGTTCAATGAAGTGCACAATATTATGTTTAGATTTCTTTGTATATACTAATATTAAAAAAATGGTTGTTGTTACCTGTTAGGATTGGATATGGCTTTTTGGGCTTGTCTCTTGGATCAACGACTCTGTAAGGCAGTTCATTGTAAGAAATGAAGTTGAAATAATGGTTTGGGAACCCAACGTCTTCTATGGGATGGAACGTTGTGAAGAATCTGGTAAATGATAGTGAAGTTGGATTTCTGAGCGTTTGTTGCCAATTATCTCTATCAATACATGTGAATCCTGATATGCGGTATGTCTTTCCAGGTATGACAATATTGGTGAAGTGGTTAATGTCTTCCGCATTGATGTTTGCTTGTATCGCGTCGCCCTAATTACTTTACATTGTTAGTTGCTAATCATTTATAAATAGACAATTTATTTAATCTTAGTATTGTATGTATGAGATACCTGCTTGTCTAATAAAATTGCACGGTAGCCTTTGTCTGTTGTGTCTGGTGGGTCTCTATGTATCCACGCTCGATAGATTTTTCCCTCCAGTATCTTGTTCCTGTCTCTTGGTTTTAGGTCCTTGATGTGAGCTTCTGTCGTCATTCTGCATATGTAAAAATTGATATAAGATTTATCATGTTTAGTTTAACAAATATAATGGAATACAGTATTAGAAATACATTGGTATTGTGTACACCCTTGTTCTTGCTGCAGGATACCTACATTAATGAAAACAGAATAAGTTTCAATAGAATCGTTATACATTAAATTTATGTAAAAACTTAAGTTACCTTTGAGTTTTTTGCATTTGTTGATTGCAAATGAATCATG
>LBNU01026917.1:63130-81294 GCA_014162995.1 Artemisia annua | reverse complement strand
TATCAATACATGTGAATCCTGATATGCGGTATGTCTTTCCAGGTATGACAATATTGGTGAAGTGGTTAATGTCTTCCGCATTGATGTTTGCTTGTATCGCGTCGCCCTAATTACTTTACATTGTTAGTTGCTAATCATTTATAAATAGACAATTTATTTAATCTTAGTATTGTATGTATGAGATACCTGCTTGTCTAATAAAATTGCACGGTAGCCTTTGTCTGTTGTGTCTGGTGGGTCTCTATGTATCCACGCTCGATAGATTTTTCCCTCCAGTATCTTGTTCCTGTCTCTTGGTTTTAGGTCCTTGATGTGAGCTTCTGTCGTCATTCTGCATATGTAAAAATTGATATAAGATTTATCATGTTTAGTTTAACAAATATAATGGAATACAGTAATAGAAATACATTGGCATTGTGTACACCCTTGTTCTTGCTGCAGGATACCTACATTAATGAAAACAGAATAAGTTTCAATAGAATCGTTATACATTAAATTTATGTAAAAACTTAAGTTACCTTTGAGTTTTTTGCATTTGTTGATTGCAAATGAATCATGTCGACCACCTTTTCTTTTCTGGCCGTTATTTGTGTAAGCGTATTCATTTCGGCAGGTATTATCAGATGCAGAGACTTGTAAATTTTGGTGTTCACTTGCATCTAAGTAGCCACTCTTTTGGTATTTTGGTGTTTTTACTTATATACATATGTAGGAAAAAAAATATGGGCAAATATTATCTATGCATAATATTTTGAGTAGCAACAGTTTAGTTAACAAAAAAAAATGCCATTAGCAAATCTATAAAATATTCATAACCAAAAGGATGAGAAAAGTTATGTGTTGCAATACATAGACCTGAGTATGTGCTTTTCATTAGTTACCTTTTAAATAAAGCCTAAGACAACCTGATGTATGATTGCAGCTTGTTCCCTGCAAATATGGCAAGTCAGGTATGAAGTTTAACATGGAAAAGCAAGTCAGGTATGAAGTTTAACATGGAAAAAACGGCCATTAATAAACATATAAAGGTTATCATACCTGGAAATACAACTTATATCAGTGACAGGTATGAAGTTTAACATGTAAAAAAAACACATTAATAAACATACAAAGGTTAGAGTACCTGGAAGTGCAGCTTATATGAATGAGCAACAACTTCTTCTCCATTTTTATTTTTTTTTAGATTTTTTTTAATGCTTTTCTTTTCTTAACTTTCACAGCAGATTAGAGAATTCACTGGTATAGATGGGAAGATTCTGGTAGAAGATTGTCTGATGAAAAGTATGGGGCAAAAGAGATGTATAGTGGCAAGTTAACACATGGAAGTCTTCATTTAATGCAAATGTTGTACAATTACTGTAGATGTACTTAATTAAGTATGTATTTTATGTTAATGTAACGGAGCTACAGTGCTTGTAACAGTTGTTTTACGGCTGCTACAGTGCTTGTAACAGTTGTATTACGGGACGGAACATGAACAGTAAACTGATATTACCCAAACTAATGACCTGCACATGAAAGGTGCATAAGCCATTTGTCCCACTTAGAAATTCATATCCAATGAGGAACACCCAACTAATACAATCACTGTTGGTATTTTTTTTTCATTACAGACCCCGTTTTTGGGGGGAGAGTTTCCTGCCTTTTAGTATATAGAGTAATTGTTTATATTGTGCAAGACTTGAATTCACATAATATCGAATCTAAACTTTTTAAAGTAAACAAAGTTTTAAAAACAAAGGTTTTCATAATAAATTAAAAAGACGTAAAGCTATTCAACCCCCCCCCCCTTCTAGTTTTCACAAAATTTTGTAAAAATAGTTAATTTCTAATATTATTTGTGATATTTTATAAACAAACAAGTATGCTTTTTAAACTTATTGCTCTGTATATTTTTTTATACATTATCACTTGTGTGCTTTTTAATATTTTATATTTTTCAGGTAAAAGATAGTTTTTGTTTATTAAATATCACAAGTGATATTAAACTTTAACTATTTTTGTGAAATATCACAAGTGATATTAGACATTAAATATGTTTTTTATTCATTTTGATATTTGTAAGTGACACTTAGTTATCTCTTGTGATATAAAACTGTAAGTAAGATAAAGAGTATTTAAATTGTCATTCTTAGTTACTTAAGAGTAATAACTCATGCGATAAAGCAATATAATGTGACGCTAGTTCTGTTATTATAACTTATTAGTAATATCTCATACATATGAAAACGGACAAAAATGTAGGAAAACGTCTTAAAATAGCCGAAAACGTACGAAATGTATGAAAATGGACGAAAACATACGATAACGTATGAAAAAGACGAAAACGTATGAAAACGGATGAAAACGTATGAAAGTGTTTGAAAGCGGCCAAAAACGTATGAAAACGAACAAAAACGTATCAAAATAGACGAAAACGTATAAAAACAAGATTTTTTTTTTAATTGTGGGATCGTTTTTTGCCACTTTAGAAAAAAAATTCTAATATACGTGATTAAATAAGAAAGACAAGAAAATCATAAAACAAGAAAATATGTTTAACCAATTAAATCTTAGATTAAATCCCCACCATTAGATCAAATTAAATGGATGGTGCGGATATGTCCCTCAATATGTAGCAAAATAAAGGTATGCAAAATAACTCATCTCATCTGTTATCTGTAAATCATTGTCATTGCTCTGGGTATAAGAAGATCAAACACCCTCTGTTTTCAAGTTGAAAACGTTACACAACAACCCCCATCACCACCATTAGTATCTACATCCGCCACAGAAATCCTTGCCATCACCTACTATCATAAATCCATATATCCGTATTTTGAATTACACAAACAAATTTCGATCTAAAAGTAATCCCTAAACAACACAAGTAGTCAAATAAAAATTAGATCTTGTCCACGAATTTTTTTAAGTGGAGAAAAGAGGGGTATTATAGGGAGATGGAGAAGGCAGCAACGGTGTTAGTTTGGTCAGCTACCTTTGTCGACTGAGCTAACGGAGGTCCGACATTTTATGTTAATAGAGGTGGTGGTGAACACATAAAATCTCTTTTACAGTACCATTTAGTAACATGTTATCAATGGACGCTTTTCATTATGATTTTTGGGTATTTTTACTTTATTATCTTTTATTTGAAAAAAAAAGAATAAAATTAGTATGGGACTACAGGTTGAACCAAAACAAAATATTTTTTTTCATACCTGGAAAGTTTCATTCGTTGGATATAGAGCCAATTTTTCAATCAGACCAAAGTCTTATCCATTTGTAGATGGAGCTTCAATAGCAGTTAAGTCTAGAGGAAAATTATGAGCATTACGTTCATGCATAACTTCCATACCAAGGTTAGCATATCTCTTTCACATAAACAAAGATTTATACATTTATGCTTTTTTGAAAATAAGGGCGTTTGGATTAATGTTGAGCGCAAGCTACACCATTGCGACTAACATTTAATTATCTTTCCACATACGGACACTTTGATATACTTTCTACATACTTGTTTTTTCATCTTTTTTTTTCGTTGGTAAACTTGCATGAGAAATCACATGTACGGTGATTAAACACTAATTTGAATATTCGGATATCTAAACATGTAATAAAACAAACATAACTTCTCCTATAATGTTAAAAAAAAGTTTCACCATTGTGTTCTTGGAAACTAAATATTAATAACTTTCCAACCAATATAACACATTATATTTCAGATTATAGATTAGTCCAGTTAATTCATTAAGCTTGATTAAACACCTAAAATCACATGTGATTTTAACAACACGTAATAGTAATCACATGTGATTTTTACTTCATGTGTTATTATCACATGTAATTATAGAAGTTTCACGAATGAACTGCTATATATATAATTCAAATACAACGTGTGATATATGGTTGGAAACCAATGAATGTATGTGGTATGTAGTTGTCTATTTAGGGTGATCAATCTACATCATTCCCCATACCCCTGGGGTTTCATTGCAAAAAATGGGAAAAGTTTTTATTTATAGACAAATACTTATGTCAATTTTAGTACAACTATTTAGTATTCGAACTTGGGAAAATGACAAAAAAAAATTGCATCGAACTTGACCATTTATATTATTGTGTGTAGCCAACTATTTTTATTTTCATTGTAACACAAACCTTTTGAATTTGTGTTATTGTATGTATCCACGTCAGCTAAACGTCGCATCGTTAGTCGTTTATAACAACGGCCGTTGGTAAGTAACTTGCAATTTTGTTTTATAACTTTTTTATATGTTTTCGTCCGTTTTCTTAAGTTGTCATCTGTTTTTATACGTTTCATTCATTTTTATACGTATTCTTCTGTTTTTACACGTTTTCGTCCTTTTGACACGTTTCCGTCTGTTTTTACAGGTTTTCGTCTGTTTTCTTACCTTTTCATCCGTTTTTAAACATTTTTGTTTGTTTTTACACACTTTTGTCTGTTTTAATCATTTTCGTCCGTTTTCATATGTTATAGTCCGTTCTACACGTTTTCGTTCGTTTTTGCACGTTTTTGTCTGCTTTTATATGTTTGCGTTCGTTTTTATACGTTTTTGTCTGTTTTTACATGTTTTCATTCATTTTTATGTTTTTTCATCTGTTTTATACATTTTTGTTAATTTTTATAAGTTATCATTCATTCTATACATTTTAAAAGACATACGAAATATATAAACACGAATAAAAATGTATAAAACAAACAAAAACGTATAAAAATGAACAAAAAACGTGCAAAAACGAATGAAAATGAATGAAAGAAGACATATAAAAACTTAAAAATAGGATGAAAACCTACAAAAACGTAAGAAAACATACAAAAGTGAACAAAAACGTATAAAGACGGATAAAATCATATGAAAACGCAAGAAAATAGGCGAAAGCGTATAAAAACAGATGAAAACGTATAAAAACAGACGAAAACATGCAAAAAAATGAAAATGTATAAAAATGGAAAAAAAACGTGCATAAACGGACAAAAACAAAAACGAAACCGAACGAAAACGTGTAAAAACGGACGAAAAAGGATGAAAATGTATAAAAACAGATGAAAATGTGTAAAATAGATGAAAATGTAAAAAAATTGATGAATACGTGTAAAAATAGACGAAAACGTAAGAAAACAGATGAAAACATAAGAAAACGGATGAAAACATATGAAAACGTAAGAGAACGGAATTTTAAGTTATTTACTAACGGCCGTTAGTGTAAAGGACTAATGATGCGACATTTAGCTGACGTGGATACATAAAATAACACAAATTCAAAAGTTTTGTGTTACAATGAAAAAAAATAGTTGGCTCACACAATCACAGAAATGGTCAAGTTCGATGCATTTTTTTTATCATTTTCCCTTCGATCTTCGATATTAGTGTTAAACCACATGTGATATGTCATGTGAATTTCAGTACCAAAAATAAAATGTGAAAAAAACGACAAAAAAAAGTTTGTCGAAAGTAAATCAAAATATCCCTCTATAGAAAGATAACTGAATGCTCGTCGTAACGGCTTAATTTGTTTTTGTCTGACGATAAAAAAAATAAATGAATGTATTTAAATTATATATAAAAAAATTATATATATGTGTAATTGAATTTTTAATTTAAATCTTTACTAATCTTCCTTTCTTTTTTCTCAACAGAAAAATGAATAACTGAGATTTGTCCCTTAATATTTGAAAAATGTTTGGTATGTAAAATAACTCTCATCTGAATTAAAATATAGAAATTTAAAAAAGGTAAGGTTTTGTCATGTTGGTTCAAAAAGTGGTAAAAATAATCATTTCTTCAAAACGGTTATTGATACACTGTGCGACTCTACTAGTTTTTGCCACGCGGTCAAAAAGAGAATATTTTGTCGTTGAGTTTTTCTGATAGACTGACGGCTATGCGACAATCCTTTTTTTGTTAGATCGTACTTTTTAAGTTTTTCTGATAGACTGACGGCTATGCGACAATCCTTTTTTTGTTAGATCGTACTTTTTGTGCTACCACTTTTTGTCTTTATGCAAAAAAGGAAAAAAGAAAAGTTTATGTCTTAGAATAAACTTATTTAGTTTTTTGCAAAAGACAAAATGTGGTCGCACACAAGTGGAAATGAGGGCACTTTTTTGCTAAACCATTTTTTGTGCTACAACTTTTCGTGTTTTTCCTAAAACTAAGTTCATTTTTTTGGAAAATTTGAAATTTCATTTTTGCAAGAAGATGAAAATGATCGTATAAAGTGTATAGTCTAAAAGCATAGACTTCAGTCTAGCAAAATAACAACAACCAAATATTTTATTATGAACACGTGTCAAAAATATAATACGTAAAATCTAGTGGTCTAACAATGGCCCTTTTTAAAACTGTTATTTTTTGCCCAACTAATCGAAACATGATTATTTTTGAAATTTCCTCTAAATATATTTGGTAAAATAAACTTCACATGCTATTAATAGTAAAAGTGTGTATAAAAAGAAAATCAGATTGTATCGTAGAGGGTGTGGATACAGCCTTTTTGACTTCTTCGAAGTTTAAAGACTTCAAGCCACAAAGATCACCAAATGGTTATACAATAAATACAACAACCACAAATACAACCAAAGTATATAAAGCATGTAAAAAGACACCACGATATACACTGGTTCGGGATGGATGGTTTATACCAACCGTGCGTCCAGTTGCAAATCCACGACACAATGCTATTCACTAAGTATAATCTTTTCGGTGGACTACAACCCGTTACAAGTTCACTCAACCGATATGCACTAAGATCGGCGCTCACAAAAAAGAGCTACTCCAATGGTATTCCGCCCTCGAAAACCACCCAAAAGAATCTCGTGATTCGACTTACCACAGAGACCACTAAGACCACAATGATTTCTCACCGGAAGTATTAAACCCCAACTAGACTCCAACGATCTAGGCTTGATCACCAAAACACAAGACTTCCCATACAACCAAATTGAATGAATAAAAGTTTGATTGTTTACTCAAGACCTAACCTAACCTAGACTCTCGATTATAATAGAGAGGGTATAGATAACAAGAATTGACATAATTCCAAGAGTAGATTAGGTTCTAGTGATTCTTCTCTTTCGGAGAATGTGTTCTTTCAAGAAATGATAAGAGATAGATTAAGAGCACAACATTGAAAACATATGCCATGGAATATTCCTTTCTTGGAAAGAAAGTGTAAATGTTGTGATAGAGATTTATTATGGGCCCCAATTTTTGTCGCTAAAGGTTTTGACTTTTCGTCGCCAAAAGTTTTAGCGACGGATCAAGGGTGACAACTTTATAACGACAACATCTTGGACCTTTAGCTACAAATCCTTCCTTCTCTAAAAGTTGAAAACACTGTATTATGAGTTAATACTTAATAGAGCAAATTAGAAAGGATGACCATATGTTATATATCCAACATATATTCTTATTAGAGTGCACGGCGTGGGGTTCATTTCCCCGCCATTCGCCTTCCAGTTTAACCAATGCGCCGCCGTTGCAGCACTGCCGTTCACCAATGGCACTGTCGGTGTGCCATCCGCCCCTTAGACATTGAACACACGAGCCATATTTTTTTTTTATTATTTTTTTATTTTTTAGTGAGTGGAGTATTTTTTTGTGGGGTTTTTTGTATGACACGCATGCACTAATAAATGTTATTGGTTTATTGCTAGAGATGATGTTTTAGTTATTGGTGTCTTATTGATGTGGCGATGAAGTGACGCTGAAGTGGCACACCAATAAATATTATTGGTGGTGTTCCACAAGCAACTATCGTACAAAGGTTGAATGTGACAATCTCACAACCACCCAACTCACTGTCTCCCCTATTTGCAATTTTCTGCTATCCAAAAACTATTGTAAACATTTATAAATTTATTAAGTTTCTAAATGCAAGAGTCCCACACCAATTAATTCTAAACCTATTCTTTCAATTGTATGATGGATAAACGTTCAACGAAGAACACTAGTTCCTCCATGAACAACAATGGCGTGTTTGAAGGTAAGTTTCCAAACTAATAGTTCATATAATTTATCTTTCTTGATAAGAAATCTGAAAACTCGGAAAAGCCATTGTAACAAGAGAGTTTGAGAATTTCTCATCTCCTGAAAACCATGGTGAATTTGCTTGAAAGCCAACATGACACAAAACTAACATATGTTCAAAGTTTCAAATATGATATTTCTTTCAAATATTCTAGAATTACACCAAAAAATTCAAACACAAATAACTGGTTATGAATGTTTATAGATAATTAGGTATGTTGGTTTTATTTATTTATTTATGGGATAATATTGTTGTATTAAGTTCAAGCTTGTTTATCACATATTAGACTCTCATATTCACAATATGTTTATCATGGAATATTAAAATCATAAAATGGACCATTGTCTATGATGTAATCTTTTAAGACGGATTTTGGTATAACGAAACAACTGAATATGCAGAAGTGAGTAGTCGACAATGGGAGATCGTTGACCTGAGCCCAGCCGAAGAAGATTTGTTTTACAGGATGCACAAGCTTGTTGGTAACAGGTTAGTGTGATTTCTCTATGTAGAAAATTATCATATCATAAGCTTAATAATGCATGCATGTATTAATTTGTCACATGTGGTAATCACTTTTAGAAATCAAGTTAAGAACTTATCATCAACGACCATCGCAATATAAATTTATTAACACATTGTATATGGATGGGATTCAATTCAGAGCTTACATGAGTAAATTAACATGTATAAGGCTACCCACATTAAGGATACTTAATCCCTTCATTTTTCATGCCACGTCAGCTTTCTCTCTCCAGGGTTTGCAGGCAATTGGGTATCCCATTAAGGGCGACCAAGTTCAAATTATTTATTTATTTATTTATTTTAAATTTTTTTTTAATATTTTATACAACAAACATTTTAATAATTAAAACATTAATTTCATTAATAATTAAAATAGTACATCGATTGAAAACATTACATAAACATCACATAAACATAAACATAAACATAAACTTCAATTGTAGTCCGGGTGTTCTTGGGTTTCAGAGTTGTTGGAGTTGTAACCATCGTCATACGCAAAGTAGTTCGCAAACTGCTCTGCTTCTAACTGAGCTTCCAACCTGCTCAGCTCCCGCTCCTTGCCAGAGTTCCAGCCACCATCATCAGCTGCCACATTTTCCTCAAAACTTAGCTGAAAGTGATCCAAATGAGGTACATCAGATGAAGTTGATACACCTTGTTGTTGTTGTGGTTGTTGTTGTTGTTTGATGCGCGGGATTGCGACCACGCACTAGGGTTTTACTTCTCAAGGGATCTTGAGAAGCTTGCAATCCCCACCAGGCAGTGTACCTGACCGATGTAGTACAGTGTAGTGGCAAGTACCGGGGGATTGATCGTTCTCTGCGGGAATAGTGTCGTTAGGATTGAAAAGCTATTCTAATAGGTCTAGGGGTGAGGGAAGATTCTTTTTGTATTTTATTATTTTTAGGAAAGCAAGTAAAAATCTCGGGTTTGAAGGAGTGGGCGGAATTAGTTGCTAGTCAACTAACCCAAATAACTACTAATGCGAATAAAATAAAATAACAAGAAAGTAAATGTTTGTGAAAACTATATGGAGAGAAGTGTGTTTACTTAGATTTCTTTACTCCCTAACTATCTTTTACCGATTGATTAGTGTGTATTAATTGCGTGGATGACGGATTGTATTCCTTAATAACGGTCGTGGGGGTGTGTACGGACTTCCCCAACTTTATAAGCTCCTACTTCACTCCTATGTCGAGCCGGCTAAGAAGCTCCTAACATAGGATCACTAGAATTCGCTCATGCATTAAATACAATCAAATAACCTTAGTACACCTTGGTTCATGTTTCTTAAGACGTTCAAGCATGTTACCAATTGGAAGTCTGCCAGTTTCTTAAGCCTAACATCGATAAACATTCATCCAATACAATTAATAACACACCATTCAATCAATACTCAATAGTTAGGTTCCATTAGATCTAAGTAAACACAAAGGAATCCTAGCCTAGCATGTTAAATAAAAGAGAAGCGTAAGATAGAATCAAACAACACATAGACATATTGAATGATCAATTGATTACTTATCTTCAATGTAACATGAGAGATCCAAGGGTATAAAACCCTTAAAAAAGCTGCAAAAATCGTCTAGGGTTTCTCTCTAAAAAGTTCCACACAAGTTCCTCCCTTATGACTAAAAATTATGAGAATATATATAGAAAATCAGATCTGACGGCGTCACGTTATAGCCTTGACGCCGTCACCTCGCCGTGATTAGGGTTTCTTGACGACCTTCTTGACGCCGTCCCCCTTTAATCTCCCAAAATCCATTCTGGCCTATCAAGGCTTGACGCCGTCAGCTCCTTGCTTGACGCCGTCTGAAGTACTATTCCAGCAGATTTTAGCACTTTGTCGAATTCTTCACTTTATTGCTTCAAAAATGTCCAAAATGCTTCATTTTCTAGAATTTTTCTCCAAAGTACCTAAAATGCCAAAAGGAACGATTTAGGATAATAAATGATCAAATAAATACGATTTAGGGCTTAAATGACATCCGAAAAGCGGTACACTTTTCGCCTCATCATTGTTGTTGTTGTTGTTGCTGCTGCTGCTCAACGGCAGCAGCTTGCACATTTTCCTCAAAACTCCAACGTATCTTGTTGGAGATTTGGGTCTGTATCTGATTCACACAAGACCATAAACTCTCAGTAACGAAAGCGTCTTTACGATATTCATCGAACAGAAACTGATCAATCATAGCTTTGCGTTCTTCCGATATGTCGTTGCACTCAACGCATCGTTCTCTCAAACGTCTTTTGAGTGCCTTTGCGAGTTCAAACTTTTTAATCACTTCAACAATAGCCTCTTGGCATTCATTGTCGTCTTTTTCAGCTTGTTTTTGGATATACGTTTGAAGTTGTTTGACAGTATGAGGGAGTTTGCAAGCCATTTTGAATATAGAGAATTGGGAGATTTTGTAGTTTGAAGTTGTTTTTGAATATATATTTTGTTGTGTTAATATGTGGTATTTAGAGTGTGTTAAAAGATTTTTTTTTTTCTTTTGAATGCAACGGCTAGATTGTATTTTTATTTTATTTTATTTTATTTTTTTTACTTAAACCGTTTGTAACGGTTGAAATTTAAAAACAATCACAAATATACATTCGATCATCCAAGCGACCGAGTTGGGGAAACAAGGAGTCACGATCGAATAGCCACAGAAGGAGGATCGACTGGTGATCGACTTGGACAATCGATCGAGATCTCAGTGGGCAGCCTAAGTACTACACTAAAGCAAAGTTGAGACATTTTTATGTCAGAATCAAAACCTTTCAACATGTGGGTGAATCTTCGTATGAAACTCATAAATATTAGAGAAACATTTTGTACTTCCAATCCATTACGGACGGACATGAATGCGTCGATATCGAGCAAATATAAAAAAACGTACTCACTTGTAGCTTTTAATAGTCATTTTAAACTCTTATTCCTCTAACAATCTTGATTCCGGTGTTACTTATTAAAGCATTTACAATACCAGTTAAAGTAATTAAATTATATTCCGGTGTTACTTACTAAAGCATTTACTGCTAGCTCTTTTTAGATTGCAAAACTAATTCTCTTAAAAACAATGTTTGTGGATCTAGGTGTCATAACATTACTCTGCATAACACGTTGGACGACATCTTTTCTCAGAGAATGCATCGTATATTACAAACACACATAATAGAAATGTTATGTATAACGGTATAAGACAGAAAATCAAAAATAAAAAGGGCCTATGAGAATGAGCACAACACTTGCAACACAAAACAAAAAAACATAGGAAAAAACAAAAATACAACAAAACACAATACTTACTACTTACAACCAAATTCAGCGAACCTACTTCTACTCCACAAATGGAGTTAATTAATTCACGCTCACATACAAAAAAGGTGAGCACCTAGCGTGAAAGGTTGCATTATTAAGTAATATAACGTTAGCACTTTAGTTTGTTTTGCTGCTCGTTAGTTTCATTTTCAATAAGGGGCGGACCTTGAAGAAGCGAGCCTATAGTAGCAGCGCAACATATTACGTTTTCTGGGCCTCTATTATTATGAAAACTCGCGTCAACTATTTAAATCTCCCGATTTCTTTGCTCTACATGATTTGATCTTTCTCAGTCGACTCCTATAAGCCTATCGATGAGAAAGGTCCTTTTCAAGACAATTACTTATGCATATAACAGAAACTAATGATGTACATTTTTATTAGGGGTTATCGAAATCTTTTGATTCAAACATACCAATAATCATGCTAACAAAGAGCTCTCACACTATATAAAGATGAATCACTTAATTTAATTGCATGAAATATTTTACCTGTTGTATGAGATTTCGATTTAAAATATTCTTTATGTATTAGTCTACAACTCCCATTGATGGCTGATGCCTATATACATAACTAAAATACTTTTGTATTGTAGTAGCTAGTTGAATTTTGGTTAATTTGAATTCTAACATGTTATCGAACTATATTAATCAAAGTTGTTGATTCTTCTCTATAATGGTAAGAATTTTGATGGCATGTTTCAGATGGGAATTGATAGCTGGCAGGATTCCAGGCCGAACTCCAGAAGAAATAGAGAGGTTTTGGTTAATGAGACATAGTTAAGTATTTAGTGACTTGAGGAGAAGAACCAAATCTTAAGGAATTCACATGTTACAAACATAAAGCAACGATTTGTCTTATATGATGTGTAAAACATGCTACCATTACTTAGTTTTTTTCCAGATATTTTTTGTTTAGTTCTTTTATGTAAGTGAAGAGCAAGCGCGATGCCACCATTATATGTAACTAGAATATGATGAAACATCCTTTATTCACCTATATATTGCATTAAAAAATCTTGAGTAAACTACATAAATGGTCCATGTGGTTTTCCATGTATTACGGATTCAGTCCTTTTTTCATTTTCGTATTTGGATCCAGTCATTGTTGTTTTGACCCGTCACGGATCCGGTTCGTTTCGCCTAACATCATTAGTTTCACTTAGTTTGACCATTAGTTAGGAGGGAAAATTTGACACCTCATGTATTTTAATCAAAGTATATTATATGAGGACAACTTGTTTTTCCTAAATAATTTCACACACAGAATGACATAAATTCTAATAGAACACTCTCGCTCTCTCTCTTGAATTATTTCAGCTACCATCAAAAATTCTTATTTTTTTACTTTATCTTTCTTCACCATTAATTCTCATCCTCTTTACCGAAAATTCAATACACATACAAATTCAAACTTACAATATATCTTCTAAACACGAAGCTTAAGCCCACCTTGACATCTGATGACTATTATGACTAGCCGATGACAACCATGATCACTCCCAATTCCGGCCACCACGATTCCAGATTCCAGCCACCACTCGACTCTTGGATCTAAAGAATTTTACCAGCGCAATAACGAGGACTTATCACCAAGTATCCTAAGAGCTAGAATTGTGGTGTAGCTAGTTTATTAATGAATTTGAGAGTTAATTTATATGTTTACGTATGGTAGGTAAATCAGTTTAGAGAAGGGATGGGAATTGTTTTGTTGATTGGTGATGGGAATTGTGTAGAACCGTAGGGGGGGTGAATACGGTTTCTTCGGGTTTTTAGATGTTTAAAAACTTTAAGCCAAAGAGAACACCAAGTGGTTGTATAATAATCTAACAACCACTAACACAACCAAAGTATATAAAGCAAGTAGAAGACACCACGATATATACTGGTTCGGGATGGGGGGTTTATACCATCCGTACGTCCAGTTGCGAATCCACGACTCCGATACTATTCACTAGTATAATCCTTTCGGTGGACTATAAACCGTTACAATTCACTCCACCGATATTCACCAATATCGATGCTCACAAAGAAGGAGTCACTCCCCAACGGTATTCCGCCCTCGGAAACCACCCAAAAGAATCTCGCGATTCGACTTCACCTAAGGATCACAAAGATCACTACCAAGACTTCCTACCGGAAGTATCAAACCCCAACTAGATCCCCAATGATCTAGGCTTGGTCACCAAGACACAAGACTTCCCTTACAAACAATTGAATGAATGAATATATGTTTGTTCAACCAAGCCCTAACCTAACCTAGAGACTCGATTGTAATAGAAAGGGTATAAGAAAGAAGACCCTCAACACAATCACAAGAGTGGATTAGGTTCTTGTGATTCTTCCCTTGCAAAGATATGTGTTCTTTCAAAGATGTTAGTATGAAAATCAAGAACACAAGATTAGAGATAGAGATAGAGATAGAGATAGAGATAGAGATAGAGATTTGAGAGTGTTTAGAGAGAAAGAATCTAGAGAGAAAGAATAATGGCAAGGGGTGAGGAATACAAGAGGCAAGGGTGGTATTTATAGGCCAAGAACCCAAACTTGGGAAAATTTACCGAGGCCGGCGCATCACCCGCGCGTCAACGCGCGGGCAGCGCGCCAGGCGTCTGTAAGTTTTTCCCAAGTGTTGGGTGTTTGGATCTTATAAATACCTATCCTTGCTAAACCCCCAATTTTACTTCACACTAAACCTTAACATTAATCAATCTAAGATTTGCCAACTCAAATAGCCAATTAGAAAATGTTTTGTGAAGTGTTTATAAGAAAACCAAATTACCAAGGGTATAAAGTGTGGATAGGGTAATTTGGAAGGGGTAGAAGTGTATCTCCTCACATGGCATATAAAAGAGAGAAAGAATATGCCAAGGAATATTCCAATGCTTGGGGGGGGGGAAGAATGAGATGGAGGGTTGAGATGAGATGGTTTGAATTGGATGGCTAGGATCAAAGGGAGCCTCCCTTGGTTTTCAAATAATTTGGCATGTGGGGGAAATGAAGGGTTGAGATGTGTTTATTTGAAATGAATGGCTAGGATCAAGGATGCCTTGTGTTTGGATTGAGAAGGGATATTCCAAAGGAATATGCTTTGCTTGGGGGGAAAGGAGAGATCAATGGTTGAGATGGTTTTGGTTTGAAATGGATGGTGAGGATCAAACACATGTGGTGGTATAGAGAGGAGAAGTTGGATGGATGGTTGAGATGTGTTTAGTTTGAATTCAATGGTTGAGATCAAAGGAGCCTCTTTAGGAATTCAAACAATTGGCATGTGTTAAAAATGAAGGGATGAGATGTGTTGTAAGGGAATGAATGGTTGAGATGTAGTATGTAAGGGAATATGTAAGAGTGTAAGAGATTATGTAAGAGAATATATGATTTAGATATGATTGGATATGGTTGGATTTGTCTTTTGTAGAGATGAGATTAAGAAGGTGATTAAGACATAATCTAATTGTCATTAAGAAGAAAAGGTATAGACAATTAAGATTATAAGTTGAGAAAATCATAGGTTACTTATAAGTTCAAGTAACACAATGTCGAGAATCCATAGTTTCATATCTCGTGACTTTCCACGACTCGACGTTCTCAACTAATACCTTGGTTCAAACAAGTCAAGTGCTTTGCCTTGATGTAAAGCATAACCCAAGTGGGAAAGGATGCGTTTACGCAAAGTGACCTTTGACTTAGTTTGACCATTAAGGGAGTAAACCCGTTACGTAATTAGTGAAGACGTAAGCACGGGATATGAGCATATGGATGCTTCAACACGATGTCTCGTGAAATATATAAGCTACCTAAGTTTAGAAAAGCCTTGGCTAGAGGCGATAGTTAGAAAACATGAGTTGGCGTTTTCCCGTAAATGGGTGTTTTAAAAGTAGGATCTCTCAAGTCTCAAAACTCGTTTCGAGTGTTCTCAATTAAGCACATAACATATTCATACCTGTATTGAAAGATCCACATTTGTCGGGTAAAGGGAAAGCCGACTTTCAAAATTCGCCCGGAACAGTGTCCTGGCGCGTCACCCGCGCGTTGACGCGCGGGCAGCGCGCCAGGAGCAGACATTGGCTCCGGCGATTTTGAGCTAACGTTTGTTATTTTATGTGTTTCGATGGTTTATTTGTCATCATTAAAACATAAAGAGATCTTGATCATGTTGCCTCAACAAATTGTTTTGTTGATTGGTTTCCCGTGTTGAACGTAAGGACACGATGAGATTGATATAGATCAAGAAGCTCGGTAACACTTAAACAAGAACCATACAACACTGATCTGAGGCAGTATTTGCCCATGTGTAAAAAAACTTGTGTGATGTTGTGTGTTTGATGCGTGGTTTTGCAACCTTACAATAGGTTTTACCTCTCGAGGGATCTCAAGAGGCTTACAACCCCACCAGGCAGTGTACCTGACCGATGTAGTATAGTGTAGTGGTAAGTACGGGGGATTGATCGTTCTCCACAGGGAATAGTGTTCGTCAGGTATGAAAAGCTACTCTAATTAGGTCTAAGGGTGAGGGAAGATTATTTTTNCCTTACAATAGGTTTTACCTCTCGAGGGATCTCAAGAGGCTTACAACCCCACCAGGCAGTGTACCTGACCGATGTAGTATAGTGTAGTGGTAAGTACGGGGGATTGATCGTTCTCCACAGGGAATAGTGTTCGTCAGGTATGAAAAGCTACTCTAATTAGGTCTAAGGGTGAGGGAAGATTATTTTTGTATTTTTTATATTTTATGAAAGCAAGTAAATTCTCGGGTTTGTGGAGTGGGCGGAATTAGTTGCCAGCCAACTAAACCAAAAACTACTATTGCAAATAAAATAAAATAACAAGAAAATAAAAGGTTGTGAAACTTATATGGAGACAAGTGTGTTTACTTAGATTTCCTTACTCCCTAACTATCTTTTACCGGTTGGTTAGTGTGTATTAATTGCGTGGATGACGGGTGTATTCCTTAATACCATTCGTGAGGTGGCGTACTTACTTCCCCAACTCTATAAGCTCCTACTTCACTCCTATGTCGATCCGGCTATGAAGCTCCTAACATGGGATCATTAGAATTCGCTCATGCATTAAATACAACCATAATAACCTAGTACGCATTGGTTCATGTTTCTTAAGACGTTCAAGCAAGTTACCGTATAGGAGGTTAGCCAGTTTTCTTAAGCCTAACATCGATAAACAATCATCCAATACAATTAATAACACACCAACAACCAATAATCAATAGTTAGGTTTCATTAGATCTAAGCAAACACAAGATAAATCTAGCCTAGCATGTTAATTATAAGACAAGCATAAGATATAATTAACCAACACATAGACATATTGATTAATTTGAAGGGAGACTTATCTTTAATTGAACATGGAAGAATCAAGGGTGAAAAACCCTTGATAATGCTGATAAAATCGTCTAGGGTTTATTCCCAAAAAGTTGCACACCAATGAATGAAAAATAGAAAAGTATATATAGAAAATACATTCTGACGGCGTCAGGTTATAGGCTCTGACGCCGTCAGCTTGCCACCATTAGGGTTCTCGGATCACCTAGATCCATCTCTCACGCCGTCACGTACAAAACTGAACTGGGCCGTCTCTCTTTAACTTAACACCTGACGCCCTAGGATCCATAACACCTGACGCCGTCAGGTGTTATTTTCACATTTTCTTTTTAGGGCGTCACGTATAGTCAGAATCCACTCCTTTGTCTTGGTTGGCTGACGGCGTCACCTTATGACTCTGACGCCGTCAGGAAGGATTTCCAGCATTCTTTTGAAACTCTGTCATTTTCTTCACTTTATGCTCCAAAAACGTCCAAAATGATGTGTTTTCCAGAATTCTTCTCAAAAGTACCTAAAATGAAAAAAGGAACGATTTATGGCAATATTTGATCATATTATCACGAATTAGGGCTTAAATGACCCCCTAAAATGGGTATACTTTTCACCTCATCAAATACCCTTACACTTGAGATTTGCTTGTCCTCAAGCAAATAGGCTTTTATTCCAATCAAAAAATGAGTTAGGGGTCATTTAACACTAATATAAAAGTAATTACAACAAATAGTTACTCGACCCTAATCATAATAAGCACGGAAATCATACACTAGCACCTCACAAGTAGTGTTTGGATACTCTCATCTCTCGGGTGTTATAAACCTATACAACTACAATTGAAATGGAATAAAATCAC
Organism: Artemisia annua; assembly: GCA_014162995.1. Classification (NCBI taxonomy): domain Eukaryota; kingdom Viridiplantae; phylum Streptophyta; class Magnoliopsida; order Asterales; family Asteraceae; genus Artemisia; species Artemisia annua. The sequence goes on along the minus strand of LBNU01026917.1, from coordinate 63,237 downwards.
TCACTACCTGTCATAGCAAATAGATTACCATAGGCTTGGGAGAGGATCAATTACTCCTCCACTAGGCGTAAGCACCTAAGATAAACTATCAAAGAGGGCTTTCCAAA
>LBNU01026917.1:44402-62813 GCA_014162995.1 Artemisia annua | reverse complement strand
GAAAATGAAAGAATGAAACAAATACTCCCCTGATTCGTTTGGTGTAGATAGTGAGGTAACATGGTTAGATCTTCTTCCCAAGAAAGATGAACGCTCAAAGCTTCCCTTCCAAAATATAAATCATCTCCTTGTCCAAAATAACCTGTTATCCTGAAAAAACAATAAAGGCGAACCTCGCGTAAAATCGGCGGTATAATCTATAATAGGATATAATGCTTGTGGAATGAATGTTTTTGCAGAATTTCTGGAGATTATAAGTTAGAGAATTAACAAAACTTTTTATGATTCCGGAAGAAAAACAAAACTTTCAAAAATTTCAGAAAATTACTGCCTGACGCCGTCAGGTTGTAGTGCTTGACGCCGTCAGGTTGTAGTGCCTGACGCCGTCAGAAATGATCTGACAGAATTCTCATGTTAAGTTTCTGGAAAATTTTTGGAAAAACTATACCTTACTTCCTGGAATTCCTGCAAAAATATCATTATGACTCGATACAAGCATTTGACTCAAACAAGTACTAATATGCATGTTAATTTACATTGTTATGATTCATGTTCATTTGTTCTTATAAACCGATTTAGATTTCCCTTACACTTATCTTTTGCAAAATACCTTTATATGTAGTTAAGACGAAGTTAAAAACAAAATAAAGCATTTTCACAAGTTAGTTTTTGAAGCATGAATCAATAACAAGAAATATAACATACATACGGAAACAAATAAAGTCAAACAAACAAACAAATAAACACAAAGCAAATAAAGCTTGGGTTGCCTCCCAAGAAGCGCTTTTCTTTATTAACGAGTCTTGTAGCTAGACTCAAAGTCACCGTACATTACGTGACTTCATCTCGCATTACGACGTAACCTTGATAGATACAATCCTTGTAATCTGGATGATGATATCTCAATTGTTCAACACTCGCAGTCACTTCACCTCCTCCTGCTGATCAAGCTAACTACCCCATCTTGATGTAGGCTTTTAATTGTGAATGGTCTGTACCACCAAGGACTGGGTTCATCGGTGGGTGCTTTTGTTTCTAGATGCCTTAGGAGCACTGAGTCCCCTTTTGTAAACTCCACGTGGCTATCGACCTGCTCCTCAACCTCCACAAAATTCTCCTTATCATCCTTAACTTCTCCTATCTCATTCTCCTTGTAATGCTTAATCTTTGCCTCCCATGCAAGGATTTTCTTTCGAGCATTACCACGGAGTATACTGGGGTCCGCTTCCATCTTCCTTCGTAGATTAGCTTCTCTGATGTATCTTGGGATCGTTGGGAAGCTTATTGTTTTCTTTCCCTTTTTGATTCGGATAGTATTACTTTCGTAATCGATTTGTGCCCTAGTAGTAGTGAGAAATGGTGACCCAAGAATTATTGGCATATTCGTATCATCTCTGTCAACGATCATGAAGTCGACCGGATACATGAATCCAGCAACGTTAACCAAAACATCTTCTACAATTCCTAACGAGTACTCATAAGAATGCTTTACAAAGGAAAGTTTAGTACGAGTGATGGATGGCAGTTCATTGGTTAGCTGAACATAAACGGATAACGGCATCAAGTTTACATCGGAACCTTGGTCAGCTACCGCATCCAGATACTCGAGTTTTCCAATGCTGCAAGGTAACTCGAAGACCCCGTCGAATTCTTGCTTTACGACTAACTTATGTCTCATGAGGCTCTCATACAATTGTCCTCCGGGTAATGTGTCAGATCCCTCATCCGGTTTCGTCTTCTTGAACTCCTTATTGGGTAGATGGGTACGTCGGTAGTTTCTTACCCAATCATTTATAGTATCCTTGTTTATTTCGTGCTTCAANACTTATGTCTCATGAGGCTCTCATACAATTGTCCTCCGGGTAATGTGTCAGATCCCTCATCCGGTTTCGTCTTCTTGAACTCCTTATTGGGTAGATGGGTACGTCGGTAGTTTCTTACCCAATCATTTATAGTATCCTTGTTTATTTCGTGCTTCAAGTAATGCCTCACTTGTTGTGATATTGGCCGTTCTACCATTTGGTGTTCCTCAGAGGGTGCCTCCTTACCTTTGTCGGAACTGCATTTGCAGGCATTAGTGTTTCCATTATTAAGTGGGACGAGGTCAATTTTGTTAACTTCCATAGTCATCAGCTTTCCTCTTTCTTTATTTTCGGCCCCTTGGACGACGGAGATGGCATTAACGAATTTAGTGTTGGGAATTTCGACGTCTTTTCGCACCAACAGTTTTTCAGGAGCTTTTGTTTTTGTGTATTCTCTCAAAAGACCCATCATCTCTGCCATCTCCTCCTTTTGTTTGTAGACGGCTTTCTCAAATTTTGCCAATCGTTCGGAGTGTTTTGACATGTATTCACTCATTCGAGCTTCGAATGTTGGACTAAGTTCCTGAGGTGGTGAGTTGGGTTGAGCATACTTATGGAAGGGTTTAGTATTTCCCTATGGGGTGATTCGGACAACGGTATCTGCCTAATGCTTGAAACCGAGTTAACAGTTGCTCTTTGTGGACCTAAGGGTCTCTTTTGTCTTTCCATAATATATGCAACCCTCTTCTCAAGCTCACTGACGCTTTCCTCGGTGATTTGGTTGGCTTTATCGGGCGATGAATATGTGTTGACTGTCGCGCGTACGTCGTGGGAAATTTGCCACAATTCATCATCGTCGGATGCGAGCTCATCAATGATCTCCCATGATTCTTCGGTGCTTCTATCCGCAATCTACCCCCGACAGCTCGATCGATGGCACGCTTGGTGTGGTAATCAACATGGTCATAGAAGATTTGGATTTGAAGCCAAAGGTTGATGCCATGATGAGGGACTCTTTGGAGTAAGTCCTTGAATCGAATCCATGCTCCGTAGAGGGTCTCGCCTCGACGTTGTTCATACATCAAGATATCCTTCCTTAGCTTGGTAGTTCTCCCCGGTGGGAAAAACTGAGCAAGGAAACGAGTGGTGAGATCATCCCAAGAGGTGATAGATCCGGCGGGAAGACGCTCAAGCCATTGACTAGCTTGGTCCCACAGAGAGAATTGAAAGAGACGCAATCGGATCGTCTCTCGAGTGGCAACATCAAGGTCTATGGAATCTACGATTTTGAGGAAATCCTTGAGATGTTGATTTGGATCTTCGGAACGAAGTCCATGGAATGCGCATCCGCCTTGCACCAACCGGATGGTGTCGGATCGCAAGGGAGTGACATTGGCTCCTTGAGTGAGCTCAATGGTGTTTCGATAGCCTTGGTGGCTAGGACGGGAATACTCTCCTAAGGTACGGGCTCTAGGAGGTTGGTTTTGTTGTTGTGGTGGGTTGTTGGGATCGAGGATATTACCACCTTCCATGATGTCAGATGGTAATGGTTACGAACAAATACGAAGAAAATAGATAGACTAAAGAAGATCCTAGAAAAATAAAATAAAAGTCTCACAAGAAAGGAATCTAGTGAGTAGACCTAATAAAATAAAATTTCAACCTAAACAATAACTATTCCCCGGCAGCGGCGCCAAAAACTTGATGCGTGGTTTTGCAACCTTACAACAGGTTTTACCTCTCGAGGGATCTCAAGAGGCTTACAACCCCACCAGGCAGTGTACCTGACCGATGTAGTATAGTGTAGTGGTAAGTACGGGGGATTGATCGTTCTCCACAGGGAATAGTGTTCGTTAGGTATGAAAAGCTACTCTAATTAGGTCTAAGCGTGAGGGAAGATTATTTTTGTATTTTTTAAATTTTATGAAAGCAAATAAAATCTCGGGTTTGAAGGAGTGGGCGGAATTAGTTGCTAGCCAACTAACCCAAAAACTACTATTGCAAATAAAATAAAATAACAAGAAAATAAAAGGTTGTGAAACTTATATGGAGACAAGTGTGTTTACTTAGATTTCCTTACTCCCTAACTATCTTTTACCGGTTGGTTAGTGTGTATTAATTGCGTGGATGACGGGTGTATTCCTTAATACCATTCGTGGGGTGGCGTACGTACTTCCCCAACTCTATAAGCTCCTACTTCACTCCTATGTCGAGCCGGCTAAGAAGCTCCTAACATGGGATCATTAGAATTCGCTCATGCATTAAATACAACCATAATAACCTAGTACGCATTGGTTCATGTTTCTTAAGACGTTCAAGCAAGTTACCGTATAGGAGGTTAGCCAGTTTTCTTAAGCCTAACATCGATAAACAATCATCCAATACAATTAATAACACACCAACAACCAATAATCAATAGTTAGGTTTCATTAGATCTAAGCAAACACAAGATAAATCTAGCCTAGCATGTTAATTGAAAGACAAGCATAAGATATAATTAACCAACACATAGACATATTGATTAATTTGAAGGGAGACTTATCTTTAATTGAACATGGAAGAATCAAGGGTGAAAAACCCTTGATAAAGCTGATAAAATCGTCTAGGGTTTATTCCCAAAAAGTTGCACACCAATGAATGAAAAATAGAAAAGTATATATAGAAAATACATTCTGACGGCGTCAGGTTATAGGCTCTGACGCCGTCAGCTTGCCGCCATTAGGGTTCTCGGATCACCTAGATCCATCTCTCACGCCGTCACGTACAAAACTGAACTGGGCCGTCTCTCTTTAACTTAACACTTGACGGCCTAGGATCCATAACACCTGACGCCGTCAGGTTTTATTTTCACATTTTCTTTTTAGGGCGTCACGTATAGTCAGAATCCACTCCTTTGTCTTGGTTGGCTGACGGTGTCACCTTGTGACTCTGACGCCGTCAGGAAGGATTTCCAGCATTCTTTTGAGACTTTGTCGTTTTCTTCACTTTATGCTCCAAAAACATCCAAAATGATGTGTTTTCCAGAATTCTTCTCAAAAGTACCTAAAATGACAAAAGGAACGATTTAAGGCAATATTTGATCATATTATCACGAATTAGGGCTTAAATGACCCCCTAAAATGGGTACATTTTTCACCTCATCAGTGTTGCNCTTTATGCTCCAAAAACATCCAAAATGATGTGTTTTCCAGAATTCTTCTCAAAAGTACCTAAAATGACAAAAGGAACGATTTAAGGCAATATTTGATCATATTATCACGAATTAGGGCTTAAATGACCCCCTAAAATGGGTACATTTTTCACCTCATCAGTGTTGCTCTCCTTTTATGGAGAGGCTTGTAGGGTTTAGTGATAAACCCTTTGGGAGTGATCGACGGCTACTAGGGTTCCAAGTGTCTATCATCCAAGAGTAGACAAGGAGTACATATGTCATTTGTCTCTAGCTCGTACGTGTGCTTGTCATGTGTCCCCACTGTGAAACCGATGGTACATCATAACCGCTAGTGACAGTTGGGGAGAAGTAGCTTTGTCCTTACTCAGTCAGACCTGAGAGTTCTTTCCATGCCTTACGTGGCCTGGTATTTAAGTTAGGCTTTTATCAAGTGTTGAATCGGCCTTGGTGATAGACTTGATTCGAGCGTGAAATAATAGGCTTAGACCATTAATATTGATACACTATCAAGTCCCCCTAGTCTAGTATTAGATCATGCACTATGATATGATGCTGTATTTTTTTTGTACCTGAGTCCCCCCGGTTTGTGCTAGTGCTACCAGGGTTCGTTCCTAGGTCTGTTTTTGCTAGGATGATGTTCTTGTTTGTCTTTTGTGATGATAACTAGATGCAGGTTTTTTACCTCGATCAGGGTTGTAAGCTGAATTGGGGAATGTGTGTGTTTGATGTTTTCATGGGGAAGTGTAGGAATATCCTACTTCGGATTTTGTTGGGTCTAAATTCAAACCAATTGTCTCTTACAGGCATTTGAACATAAAATAGACTAAGTCACTCAATGACAAAATCAGTGAGCAATTCACTTTTTGATTCATCAGAGAGTATGCCACTTCCTATTTTAGTTAGTAGCTCAAACATCATGCTTCAGAAATGTAAAGACCAACTGAAGGTGCACTATAGCTGACTAATGTAGAGTTGGTAAGGTAAGTAACTGAGCAACATCAGGGACACTGAGATCTGACAAATGTCTCTTTTTCTCTGAACACCTTTCTCACTAAAACATCAGAAGTCTCGCTGATGATGGAAACAACGAGTAGCTCCATCATAGGTCAAAACAGATACATCATAAATGAATCTAAGATTACTTGGAGTGCAGGTCAAGAAGACTCACTGATAGTAAAGTAAACAAGCAGCTCCAACAAATGTTCAAGTCTTAGGCTTCGTCAAGTTTACTTGAAAACATACTTTCTAGCTGATACAAGTCAACTAGTATGTGCAAGAAACTCTAGCAAAAGTATAAAGGATTATCAGGGATGTCAATACCATGATGATCTCAAAAATCTCTGATCCGAGATTCCGAGCAACAAAGCATAGCTCTTGTTGTTAGGTAGGACTTTTTCATAAACATGTTTAAGCGGGAAAACTCTTGGGAAGATAAATCATTGCTCCTTCCCAAGACACTAAAATAGCTCATGGGTACACGTTAATGTCAACTCCAGCAACCAAAAAGGACGTTCTAGCTAGAAGTCTAGCCAAGTGCCTATCTGCTACAAATATTTGATAAGGATTTATTTGATACCTTTTTAAGGGGTCATTTAAGCCTAAATTCATGATTATATGATCAAATAGTGCCTCAAATCATTTCCTTTTGCATTTTAGGTACTTGGGACGTGAATTCTGGTAATTGGAGCTTTTTGGACGTATTTAGGCGAATAATTGAAGAAAACGACAAACTCTCAGAAAACCTGTCAAAAGAAAGACCTAACGGCGTCACGTTCTACTTTGTGACACCGTCGCTTACTATTTTGAAGCTACAAGAATTAACACATGTCGCTTTAGAGACAAAGTTGGAATTAGCACCTGACGGCGTCAGGTGTATCTTGAAGATGGGCGTCACGCTTTAGTGGTTACAAGTGACGGGCAAAATAGAGTGAAGAGTGAAGGCGTCAGCTTTGAGCTGACGGTGTCAGAGAGCATAAAGTGACGACGTCAGAGTGATGACTTGCACAAGACGGAAGCCTAATGGCGGCGAGTACTTATAACCTGACGTCGTCACAAATGTAAATCTATATATAAAATTCGATTTTTCTTTCATTATGTCGAACTTTTTATGCAACTTTTGGGAGACAAAAACCCTAAGACGATTTTGCACCTCATTCTAATGCTTTTATAGCCTCCTATCACCCATGTTCGATTAAAGATAAGTAATCCTTTAATCCTTCAATATGTCTATGTGTTGTTTGATTACTTGTTTATCTTTTCTTTCTTTTAACATGGTAGCTTAAATTATCTATTGTTTTCTTAGATCTAATGAAACCTAGTTATTGATTATTGATGAGTTGTCTATTGTTTAGTTGATTGATTCATGTTAGGTTAAGAAAACTGGCTGATCTCCTTTGTGTAACTAGCTTGAACATCTTAAAAAACGTAATCATATGTGCACTATGGTTTTTCTCGTTGTATTTAATGCATGAGTTGATGTTAGTGATTCTATGATAGTGTACTTAACGTGCGGTCATAGGAGAAATTGATATCATAGAGTTGCGGAATGTAGCACGGCCTCACAACTGGTATTAAGGAATACAACGCTTCAACTAAAACAACTGCACTGTGACATTCAACAAATCAATAAAAGATAACTAGGGAGTAATTAAGTCTAAGTAAACAAGTTTGTCTCCTCATAATTAGTTAACCACTTTTACTTTTCTTGTTATTTAATTTTTGTTTTATTAAATAGCTTTTGGGTTAGTCGAATAGCAACTAATTCCGCCTACTCTTTTAAAATCGAGATTTTTACTTGCTTTCATAATATATGAAAAATACAAAAAGAATCATCACTCACCTTTAGGCTTATTCGACATACATTTCAACCTAACAACACTATTCCCCTAGAGAACAATCAATCCCCCGGACATACCTATACTACACTATAATGATCAGGTACACTACCTAGAGGATTGCAAGCTTCTCAAGATCCCTTGAGAAGAAAAACCTTTTGCAAGGGTTGCAATCCACGCATCAATATTTGTAACAAAAAAAGAGAAACCTGGTCACTTAGCAAGAGTGAGAAGAGAGATTCCACATAAAAAGATAACACAAAGTATTATAGTAATAAAATCCACATCACTTAGAATTCAAGCTTAGCTTGAATCTTTGTGAACTCAATTTGTCACTCAACTGGAATAGAATTCTGGAACTATCCCCTTGAAAAGCTTCCCAAGTGTTATTAGTTTGTCGAAGTGGGTTCTTGAGTAACCTTTTAATTTTTGCTCATCATGTATCATAAACATGTCCCTCATTCAATGTCAAAACATCATTTGTTTATGATTATTTTGTTAATTCACAGTTTATTCTATTTATCAAGGACCAACAGATTTATTCACTATCTTTGGGATTTGACGTGTTTTTATTGCCTTTGATACTGTAGACAGTGTCATCCTGACATGTTCTTGAGTGGTGTGGATAACACGTCCGCTCGACTGTACATGTCGTATGTGTTGACGTTAGCGGTACTTGCACCTTGCATGATGTTTACCATGCACTTTATTGAATGCGTTATAACCCAGTGGGCATTTGCCAAGTGTCAATAGCCAATTCGTTTTCTTTGGAAGATTGGGAGGTTACAACTTGCTATAATTAAAGCCTCTTTTCCTCCTATTTTTTCGCCTCGTTCCCAAACCATAAAAACGTCTTTCAAGAAGGTTTTCTTGTAGGCTTTTCATTGTTTTGTTCATGAAGGGCCTTTTGTCTTCCTTCGGTTTCGTGGTGTGAGATGAAGGGTAGTCATTTCGATGGCGAAGATATTTAGGGTCTGGGATCCTTTACCCGTGTATGGGTTGGATATGGGGTTATTTGCTCCTCTTCTATTCTTGTCCAACGTTGCTATCTCCTGTGTGTATGTTGATCCCAGTGGAGTTTTGCAAGTGATTTATGGGATAGAGGTATGGAGGGTTGCATCTTGGTGCATTTGGTGTGTGTATATATATATATATATATATATATATATATATATATAGATAGATATAGAGAAAATTCCCAATTTAGGCCAAAAACTTTTCAACATTTCAAGTTTTGGTCGAGAATTTGACCTCATTCCCAATTTGGTCATGCTCGACTGCTCGACTCCACCCAAAATTTGACACGTGTCATTCCTTTTGTACACGTGTCATTCCTTTTGTACTTTTTCTTATAAAAAGTACAAAAGGAATGACACGTGTCAAAATTTGGGTGGAGTCGAGCAGTCGAGCAGTCAAAGTCGAGCAGCTAAGCAGTCAAGGGAATGACACATGTCAAAAACTGGGAGCAGTCGAGCAGTCGAGCATGACCAAATTGGGAATGAGGTCAAATTCTCGACCAAAACTTGAAATGTTGAAAAGTTTTTGGCCTAAATATATATATATATATATATATATATATATATATATATATATATATATATATATATATATATATATATATATATATATATATATATATATATATATATATATATATCATACACATACATATTCCATTTTGTAGGTTCGGTCTATTATGACTCCAATTATCATTTGTTGAGCATGGAGTTAATAATCTTATTTCTTATTTTATAATAGGGTACACACACATATCCATTTTACTAATTTAGATGTTCATGAGCACACATAATCGCAAGAGCACAAGATATTTTATCTTACTATCTTATAATAATCGCAAGAGCACAAGATATTTTATCTTACTATCTTATAATGAAGGAAGATACTTCCTTCCATTAAATGCTCATCAAACTTAATTTTATGCAATACAATGTATAAAGCATATGGTGCAAACATTTATTTCTTTCCTAAACTTTTTTTTTTCTTTTTTTTTTGAAACAATCCATGTTATAAACCATATGGTATAAACATGATACAACACATTTAATTAATATTATTCTTTACATACCCCCCTTTCTCAAAATTACAATTACTATATCACATAGTACAAACCAAGCAAGCTACTAATTTATTATTAAAATCATAACCCAAGCACTTCATCATCAAAAGAGTTATCAACGCAGACGACAACGTACCAACTTCATCATCCTTATCTACGTTTGTAAGTTGTCACAATACACGGTTACTATGCTATATGGGATATTCTGCTATAGGAATTCCAACATAAAAATATCTACAATAGAAAAATATTATTCATCAAAACTTATAATTATAGTGTACCTACCGCTGCAATGCGCCGGTACCCTGCTAGTTTCATTAAAACATGAAAGCATACAACATAGGTTTAAACATAGACCTAGTAACAATTTATTCTAACAAACTTGTGAACCTCCAAAGAAAGCTATTACTAGGTTACTATGTCAACTCCAATTCATTCTTCATCAATGTCTCGGAGAAACACCCTAGCAATATCTTTAATGACCACGGCCATTACCAACATGTTATTGCTGATGGACTTATATAACTCTCCCATTTCCTTTCTGAGGGAAAGTACATCTTCTTCCACCACATCTTAAGTTGAGCAACGCTTACAACCAAGTGTATGATCATCCTCAAGTAGTTCAACAAGTTTAGATTCTATCTTAGCCCAAACATCATCTTCGACCAAACATAAGACAATCTTTCACTATTGGAATATCCGACCCATTTAATGCATTCCAATTGATATATTATTCTTCCCGTCTGTCATCATCCTTCGACCTTCATTGTTATGGTGTTATGAACCCTCAAAATCTTCCATCATTCTTATCTTTTATTCCCACTTGTTGGGTTATAATAAAATGATAGTTGTGAGTGATTTAGGGGCTTGTGATACTAGGTAATTTATATATGAATTCAGGTGTCAGTTAGGATTCTTGTTACCCTAAAAGTTGGTCAAGACATCAAGATTACTTACACAAAATACTTAGATGCTTGAAGAAATGGTCAAGATATCAAAATCATGTACTATGGTCCCTGATCACATTTTATTGGGAAGAGATTATTCATGGGTGGTATGAGTGTTTTAATTTGTATTTAGTTTGGATGGGATCATCAGGTTACATATATTTAGTTTATATAATTATACATGCATGCACCAAGATTTGACAAGCCATGCATGATATTTCCAATTATAGTTGAATGATTGTAGTTCCTTGATCATCATTTTGGAGTTTAAATGATTTTATTTTACATAATATAGTTCCTACATCTCGTCATGCATGATCAAAGTGCAAGTGTTTCATGCAAGTCATCGCAAGAATGTAGTTGTTTGAGTATAGAAATCAAGTGTATGTTTATAATTTAATACACAAACTAGATCCTATAATCCATCAAGCATGTATAAAAAGTCAATATATAATGCATGATATCTTCATTTTATAGTTCGTTGTGTAGTATGTCGACTTTGATAATCCTTATTTGCCACCTGCAGTTGCAAAATAAGTTTCTAAGAATTAAGACGAAATACTTAGTTTATCAAGTAAATTCATTAGGTATTTTAGTTTGTTATGCAATACCATACTCAATAGACTAGGTGACTAGTTTGTATATTTGCATAAAATATTCTCTTTTCTTTTCTACCCTAATACACATAGCATGCAATTTTCACATAAGATGAACAAGTTGACATAGTTACCAAATATTCAATACAAGTATGAGTTGTGTTTCTAAATGTTATCCAGTCTTCGTAATTTGACACAAATGACTTTCAATCCTAACAAGTGTAGTAGGATTTTATGTCAAACTTTCTCGTTTGAAGCACGTAATATAGACATGTAGAATCTATGATAGTATCAACCATCGTTTGAATAATGCGTTGATAAATATCTTTCACTCAGCCAGATAGTTGGTGATGATGAAGATAGTAATGTGGTGGTGATTACTGTGATGCTTCTGATGATGAGTAGGGACTGAGTTTGTGATTTGTATGTATCGTTATTTTTGAGAACTATAACTTCTTTTGGTTGTTTTGGAATGAATAAATGGACGGATGAATTTGAATAATTTTGTATTAGTGTTTTGGTTGATTTCCAGGTTGAGATTTTTTAGATTTTTTGAGAAAAAAAAAATCTGAAAATGTTGTAGTTTTCTGTTGTAAGTTTTTGCCTGCATCCCACTTAGTGACGACACGTGTTGTAGCTAAAAGTGGTTATCATTTTTTTGGCTTAAACCTTTGGCGACGTGTGTCCTCGCTAAAAGTGTATACAACAACCAATAAAATTTATTATTTTAACAATTTATATTTTATATTTTTATATAATAAACTAATATTTAAATGATTGATTTTTTATTAAAATTAAAATTACCTTTACCAGTGACGCATGTCATCACTATAGGTCTACGGGCCCCACACTGGTCAATCGTTGAATGAGAATGATTATTGACCTTGTTTTCGTCGCTAAAGGCTTTGACTTTTCGTTGTCAAAAGTTTAGCGACGAATCAAAGGCGATGACTTTATGACGACGACATTTTGGACTTTTAGCGACAAATCTTTCAGTCTTTAAAAGTCGAAAACTCTATAGTGTGAGTTAATACTTAATAGAGCAAAGAAGAAAGGATGACCATATGTTATATATCCAACATATATTCTTATTACAAGGTTCAATGTGATAGTCTCACAACTAGCCAACTAATATTTGTAATTTTCTGCTATCCAAAACCTATTGTAAACGTTTATAAATTTATTAAGATTCTAAATGCAATAGAGCCCCACACCAATTAATTCCCAACCTATTCATTCAACTGTATGATGGATAAACGTTCAAGGAAGAACACTAGATCCTTCATGAACAACAATGGCGAGTTTGAAGGTAAGTTTTCAAACTAATAGTTCATATAATTTATCTTTCTTGATAAGAAATCTGAAAACATACGATCAGTGGTTTACATCTTGGACTATGCTATTTGGTGTTTCTAGCTTGGAACGATTATGATAATGAAAACCTCGGAAAAGCCATTGTAACTAGAGAGTTTGAGAATTTCTCGTCATTGAAAACCATGGTGAATTTGCTTGAAAGCCATCATGACACAAAACTAACATATGTTCAAAGTTTCAAATATGATAATTTTTTTCAGATATTCCAGAATTACACCTAAAAATTCAAACACAAATAACTGGCTAGAAATGTTTATTGATGATTAGTATATTGGTTTTATTTATTTATTTACGGCATAATATTGTTGTATTAAGTTCAAGCTAGTATATTAGGCTCTCATATTCACAATATGTTTAAGACGGATTTTGGTATTATGAAACAACTGAATATGTAGAAGTGAGTAGTCGACAATGGGAGATCGTTGACCTGAGCCCGGCAGAAGAAGATTTGTTTTACAGGATGCACAAGCTTGTTGGTAACAGGTTAGTATGATTTCTCTATGTAGAAAATTATCATATCATAAGCTTAATAATGCATGCATGTATTAATTTGTCACATGTGGACATGTGGTAATCACTTTTTGAAAATCAAGTTAAGAACATATCATCAGCTACCATCGCAATATAAATTTATTAGCATACATTGTATATGGATCGGATTCATTCAGAGCTTTCATGAGTAAATTAACATATATAAGTACTACACTAAAGCAAAGTCGAGACATTTTATGTCAGATTCAAAACCTTTCAACATGTGGGTAATCTTCGTATGATACTCATAAATATTAGAGAAACATTTTGTACTTCCAATCCATTATGGACGGACCTGAATTCGTAGATATCGAGCAAATATAAAACATACTCACTTTTAGCTTCGAGTAGAGTTATATTAAACACCAAACTTTTCTTACATACCAAGGGACTCATCCTCACCATCCATCTAAAAAGAAATCAATGGTTGAGATTAAAAGCATTTAATATTTCACCCATTTTTTATAATTTAAATATCTCTTAAACCGTTAATCGTTAAGCAAAAATAATTACACCATCGCGACGAGCATTTAATTATCTTTCTATAGATATGCATTGTGATATACTTTCGACAAAAAAAAAATTTCGTTTTTTTCACGTTTTTTTTCGTGGCCGAAAAATATCATATGTGATATATTTACATATCATATATGATATTACATATATGATATTGCATATCATATATGATATGTAATATCATATATGATATTTTTTTCGGCCACGAAAAAAAACATGAAAAAAACGAAAAAATCTTTTTTGTCGAAAGTATATCACAACGCATATCTATAGAAAGATAATTAAATGCTCGTCGTGACGGTATATTTTTTTTCGCTTAACGATTAACGGTTTGAAAGATATTAATATTTGAAAAAAAATGATGAAAGTGGGTTTTTTAAATTGTTAGGATTAATCTCATCCATTAGATCAAATAAAGATGGAGGGAAGATGAAGGGTGGTGATTAGTCCTTTGGTATGTAAAAAAATTTTGATCCTCATTTAATAGTCATTTAAAACTCTTATTCCTCTAATAATCTTGATTCCGGTGTTACTTACTAAAGCATTTACAAGGCCGGTACTATTTAAAATAATTATTATATCCCAAATAAGCATAGAAGAGGGTCTAAGTTAACCAATGCTTGAACAAAGGTACGAATATTCCATAACTTAAACTTCCAACAACTCTATAAAGGTTGCAACATCAACAATGGGTCCTAATTAAGCTTCAAAACTGAAATAATCGTTTTTGTAAGGAAATAATTTTTTAAAGGCTAATTGCACGAAAATATATCTAAATTGTCATTTTTATTGTTTTGTGTAGCTAATTATTCTTTTTCTAGATCTATGTATCATATTTTTGGGTTCAATCTTTTTGACGTATCGTTTGATCAGTTGTTTGTATTATTTAACGATGTTAACCTCAATGTATACACTCAAATTTAATCGGAAGATGAGTAAATCGAATAATTAATACACAAAACTAGTCATACCATGTACCAAAAAGATGAAATATAAAATTATGCTAAATAGATCTAGAAAACAAAATTTAGCTACACATAATTATAAAAAGTAAAATATATATTTTCGTGCAATTAGCCAACTTTTAACTAAGGTTAGGTCAACTTCTTCCGACTTGGTATATTTGCTTATAGCATACTCTTTCCGTCTCAAAATGATAGTCACTATTTCTATTTTAAAATGTCCTAAAATAAGGTATCAAAGTTATTTTTTTGTGCAATGGAAGGTGTTTTCTACTTTTCAAAAGCGATTACCGGTTTTGGTTTTAGCCGAAATGACTTTCAAATACTTAAATATAATGATACATCATATTAATTAACCGACTTAGCTGAAAAAAATGATCGAAAACTTCTTTTGAAAAGTAAAAAAAAACCTTACGTTGCACAGACAAATAACTCGGATACTTTAAATTGAAAAAAATAAAGTTGAGTACCTAAAATTCAAATTGAATTTAAGTGTGATACTTTTTTGTGCAATTTGCTCTATTCTTTTTTTGTGTCAATCAATAAAAAAAATATTTATTGGCTTTAATTGGTTAAAGAGTGTAATGCTATCAATTTTTTTGAACTTGTTTGTTTTTCGTGTGACGATAATAATTTTGAGACACACCGAGTATAAATGTTCCATATACGTGACACGTAGACCAACGATCATACTCAGTCTTCTTCAAAACAAGCAAAAATACCTTAAATAATGTGGACCAGAATTATCTATTCACTGTGTAGATAAGAATACCGTAGTATCTTCAACCCCAACAATTAATTAGACCCTCTCATGTCTGAAAAATATCTCTTGCTATGCTTCAGTATATATACATTGGACGACCTCTATTCTCAGAGAAGGAATCGTATATCACATACACACATAATAGAAATTTTATAGTGCATAAGACACAAAATCAAAAATACAAAGGCGTATGAGCACAACACTTACAACACAAAACAAAAAAACATAGGAAAAAAAGAAATACAACAAAACACAATACTTACTACTTACAACCAAATTCAGCGAACCTACTTCTACTCCTTAGATGGAGTTAATTCACGCGCGCAGGCAAAAAAAGTGAGCACCTAGCGCGAAAGGTTGCATTACTAAGTAATATAACGTTGCTACTTTAGTAGTTTAGTTTGTTTTGTTGCTCGTTAGTTTCGTTTTTAATTAATAAGGGGCGGAGCTTGAAGAAGTGAGCCTATAGTAGCAACGCAACCTACTACGTTTTCCGGGCCCCTATTCATATGAAAACTCACGTCAACTATTTAAACCTCATAATTTCTTTGCTGTACATGATTTGATCTTTCTATCAGTCGACTCATAAGCCTATCGATGTGGCGATGTGACATGTCTTTTCATGACAATTACTTATATATGTAAAAGAAACTAGAGTAGAGTTATATTAAATACTAAACTTTTCTTACATATCAAGGGACTCATCCTCACCATCCATCTAAAAAGAAATCAATGGTTGAGATTAAAATCATTTAATTTTCACTCATTTTTTATAATTTAAATATCTCGTAAACCGTTAATCGTTAGGCGAAAGTAATTATACCATCGCGATGAGCATTTAATTATCTTTCTATAGATATGCATTGTGATATACTTTCGACAAAATTTTTTTTTTCGTTTTTTTCACTTTTTTTTCGTGGCCGAAAAATATCATATGTGATATATCATATATGATATTACATATCATATATATCATATATGATATATCATATATGATTTTTTCGGCCACGAGAAAAACGTGAAAAAAACGAAAAATTTTTTTTTGTCGAAAGTATATCACAATGCATATCTATAGAAAGATAATTAAATGATCGTCGTAACGATATATTTTTTTTCGCTTAACGATTAACGGTTTGAAAGATATTAATATTTGAAAAAAAAGGATGAAAGTGAGGTTTTTAAATTGTTAGGATTAATCTCATTATCAAATAAAGATGGAGAGAAGATGGAGGGTGGTGATTAGTCCCTTCGTAGGTAAAACAAGTTTGGTCTTCAAATGATCTTAAATCAAAAAACTAATGATTGTACATTTTTATTAGGGTTATACTTATAGATATAATAGTAAAGTTTCACAGCCCGTAATTTGAATTGTTTAATTACACGATCTTATTGTATAAAATTGATGCGTTGATAAAAGTGTCGCTAATATTTAGAAAACCGGGCGTTGAAACTGTAATTACCAACAAAATTGTACTTTAATTCTTTTTTCAAAGATGTTTCTTAACTACCATCATATTTTCCATTTTCAAATACACGAAACCTTTTCTAAAACCACACATCCTAAATTTCTATTGAAAAAGTATTAAAAAAAAGTAGTGATATATGCACATATATATTTACTTTATACACATAAAATATAGTGGGAGGAGTGTGGGACCATTAGACTCATACAAGCAAAATTTTTGTACATGAAGTAAATGTATATGTGTAGATATCATTAGGAAAAAAAAATTAAAAAAAAAAAAATAAAATAAAAATAAAAAATACTCCGTATAACATAAAAAACAATACACTTACTACTGAAGGCATGAGAGCAAGCTGGTTCTCATTTTCCAACACCCACTTTCTTGTATCTTAGGGAACTCCACCAACCACCTAATAGTTGAATTCTCTTAAAAAGGAAATAATCTTAAATTAGATTATTTTTTTCCTTGATGTCTTTATCATAATCATATATATTGTCATTTGTGACTCTTGAGTGTTCATATTTCCTTCATGCACATGCTTGTGAGTTGTAAGTTGTGAATAATAGTAAAAAGAGAAAATTACCAAAATGGTACAAAAGTACAAGTGAGTTCTATTTTCTAGTCATTTTTGACACCTTTTTCTCAAAACGGTCATGCTTAACTGCTCGACTGCTCAACTCCACTACTTTTGCGCCACGTGTCTCAAAAGTAGTGGAGTTGAGCAGTCGAGCAGTTAGTGAGACTGCTCAACTCCACTACTTTTGGGACACGTGGCACAAAAGTAGTGGAGTTGAACAGTCGAGCAGTTGAGCATGACCGTTTTAGGAAAAAGGTGAAAAAATGTCTAGAAAATGAAATTACCTTGTACTTTTGTACCATTTTGGTAATTTTCTCTAGTAAAAATCAGACAGACCGTCACTTTTACTACAACGAAATGTAGTAGATAGACAAATTGTTTTTAAAAGGTTGGGCTTTATTTCTTATAAGTAAATCTGAATAAATATATTAATTGTTTGCTCTTCACTTTGTTTAAACAAAATATAACAAAAACAGTGAAAAGGTTATTGTGGAGTAGAGATCACTAACTTTATATCAAAGTAAGATCGTAGATATTTGTAAGTTGCACAAGTATGTGCATTTTGTCGCCTCATCCAAGCAAAGTTATGCTGGACACAGACGATATCTACCATACGGCCATGCGTTCAGAAGGCAAGCGGCGGCGTTTGATGGAAAAGAAGAACCTCTGCCTGCTCCAACTCCATTGACTGGGGAACAAATATACAACGAGGTACAACTAATTGCAAACAAATGGGGAATAGGCAAACGAACAAACAATAACACCTCGAATAACCAAGAAGATACGAGAGGCAG